>VDFB02054170.1:0-30298 GCA_007258455.2 Sequoia sempervirens | reverse complement strand
TTGCTGACTAAAAGACATGTCCTCCTATGTGGACATTGCTCCTCAAAAAGACATGACCTTCCCTTTATGGCATTACGATATAAGAAGGATAAGAAGTGGAGAGAAGAGGCCATCGATCAAGAAGTATTGGAACTACAAAGGAAAACACGACCTATGTAATGTTTTATTGGAAAATTAATCTGTTGAGAGAATAAGTAAGCATAATTAATTTTTGTTGCTTACAAGTATGGTCTGTGTTAGATTTGTAAGAATAGAATTCATAATTGCTAACTCACAAATATAGCTCTAGGATAGAACAGTGGATATACTTATCATTACTTTTTGATTTTAATAAGTTAAGAAAATATATAATAGCAGCAATAGGTGTAGGTAGTGATTGAATTCAACTATATTATGTTCAGAGTTTATAAATTAGAAACATAGGTGCATTCTTATCATTGTTCATTGTCATTTATTAGTGTCTAATATTTATTGTTTATTGTTTATTTCTGGTTATAGTATATTTAGAAATTATATGCATATGTATAGTTAGTTTATATTATGATATCCATGTTCCGTCATGGTAGGGAAGTGGGATCACAAGAGGGGGAGTCCGTGTAATAGAGCCACCTAGATACGCTACCCAGGGGTGGGACATGATGAGCCCACGAGGGCCAAGGGGGTTCTGCTTGATTAATCAGGGTACTGCCTTTGGGTCTAGGTTGGTCTCCACTAGATACACCACCCGGGGTGGGACATGATGAGCCCATGAGGGCCAAGGGGGTTCTTCCTGATTAATCAGGGTATTGCCTTTGGGTCTAGTTCAAACATGAGATCCACCATTGTAATCTCACTCTCCTACCATGGTGCAACATAAGGGGATGATCAATTAAGAGAAATGTTGGTTATGATGTTTAATATAGATTTACTCATACTTAATTCTAATCCCCAATGTAGAGTATTAATTGTTAGGCTATTTTAGAGATGGATTTCTAACTTACTCGTAGGGACTAAATCAATTCAAAGTATCCTCTAGGGCCCTTTGCTTGGGAAATTGATAATTTGGGAAAGATTTAAGGTTATCCCAAAAAAGGACATTACACATTTAGGTGATCTCAAGGACTGTGATTGTTGGGGAAATGTTTGAGTAAAGCAATAGGTGAATTTCCAAAGACCTTATATTTTTGAAGCAACCTTTGGCAGTTTCCCACATATTAAGGTGAGAATTAGAAGCATGACACACATCTATGATCTTTATGGTGATGTTTAATGTTGGTCTTCTTTCCCTTTCACCCAAGGTGCAAAGCAAGGAACATTATAGTGATGCACTCTAAGTGATATTATTTGCCTTAGTCAAATAATTCTCTTTTCCCTAGTTGCAATAGAAACCATACATGGAATAGCTATGTTGTGAATAACAGGTATGAGTATACCCTATGGTAATACCTCATGATGTTAGGAATACATCTATTGAATCCTAATTTTTTGTGAGAAAGTTGTACTTTAACACAGTTTATGATTTTGACTATTCAATATTCACAAAAAGCTTGACATAGTGACAAATCATGTACAATCATGTTTTGTACTAGTTAGGTTTGAATACGTGTTTTAGTCTTTATTTTGGGTTTACTTACCTCTCTTTGCTATATGTTGGTGGTGGGGTGAATCCATTGGATAGATTTATTCCTCTATATCCATTTCTTGAAGGAATCACAACCCTTCACAATAAATGAGTCACCACCCTTCAAAGTAAATGAATTGCCACCCTTCGTTATAAACGAGTCATAGTATTTCACATTTGAAGGGTCACAATTTTTCACCTTTGGAGAGTCGCAACCTTTCATTTGAAGAGTCACAAACTTTCTCATTTGAAGGGTCACAACCTTTCAAATTAGGAGTCATATCCTTTCTCACATCATCACTATTCTTGAGAGCCTAATTTAATTTTCTTACAAAATCACTTAAAGTTCTATTCTCAATTGAATTCTTCAATGATGTTATGGATGTCTTTCTCAAATGAAATGCTCCCCCTTTTCTATCTCAATTTTGAAGGAGTCACACCTTTTCACTTCAAACTGATTAATGTAAACGTCTGATAACTGAATATGACATGATTGATGGAAATAAATTATAGTAAAATATTCTAAACAGAAACGACATCTACCGCAGTTCAAGATCAGAATTGGTGGTGGGATAAGAGGATATTTTGGAACAAAAAACAAATTCTATCATGAGAAATCAGAGTGGGGAAAAACGAGCAACAAGTCATGTAAACAGAGATGGGATATATATATAGACCTAAGAAGAAGACCAACACTCATATAGCATCAGAACATTAATACGATATCTCAGATTTGGAGTAAAGAGTATGATGAATATGGAGATGGCTCAAGGAGAAATATATGAAGGCAAAGGATAATTCAATAACAAGGGAAGTAAGCTAAGTATATACTTGTATATATGATAAAATATAAGTATATAGATAGATAGTGTATGATTATGCAATAATGATGCTTTCAACAATTGTTGAACCTGATAAGTAAGTATGATGCTTTAATTTAAGTATAATAGACTCTTATTTGTTCAATCTACCCTAACAATATCCTCTAAGTGTTAAGAACATATCATCGATTAAGGGAAAAAACATACAAAGCAAGGGACAAAGGAGCATCTGTCCAAGTTCACCCCAGACTGCTATTCTTTTGCAACTCATTGTTTACGTGTCATGTATGCATATTTCTTATAAGTTAATAAAATATTTAATGATTAACTTCGTGTGATAGAATATATGATGTGCTTGATTTTATGAAACCCACTTTGTGGAAGGGGCTTAGGCGAGTGGTGAGTGCTTAGAGATTCCACTTATCGCTGCCCAACCTTTAATGAAAGGATGGGCCATGGAGGGGTTGGAAGAGCCAAGACCACTCAGGATGCCCCGCCCGTTCCCACAAGAGAGAAAAGTGTTTTCTGAGGTTGTGGCATAGTTGGGAAAAGCAGGGTCACCAACAGGGAGAGTTGTGGTATACAACCTCTTAGGTTGGCATATGGCTTTGGGAAGACCCACCTTGTTACTCCTAGTTTACAATAGGTTGCATCATTGATAGTCTATAAATGTGTTGCCATGGATTAATGCTAACAAATGTACATGTGCATATTTGGGAATGTTGTTCACGTGGTGAATGTAGGTTTCAATCCAAGAGTACATCATTAAAGAGTTATTTATTTGATAAGGCGAAAGCTCTAACCCTAGTATGTGGAATATGTGATAAATAGGCGAATTCTAGGGAAAATTAGGACAAGGGACATTACAGTGGCATCAAAGCATCTTTCCTACCATCCTATGTATGCTTCATGCTTCCTATGTATGTGTATTCAAGTGTATACCTTGTGACCTATGTGTATTCAAGTGTATACTTTTTGGCTTATGTGTATTCAAGTGTATACTTTATGGCTTATGTGTTCAAGTGTATACCTTGTGACTTATGTGTATTGAAGTGTATAGCTTGTGACTTATGTGTATTCAAGTGTATACCTTGTGATCTATGTGTATTCAAGTGTATCCGAGTGTATACTTTGTGGCTTATGTGTATTCAAGTGTATACTTTGTGGCTTATGTGTATTCAAGTGTATACCTTATGGCTTATGTGTATTCAAGTGTATTCAAGTGTATACCTTATGGCTTATGCGTATTCAAGTGTATACCTTGTGGCTTATGTGTATTCGAGTGTATTCAAGTATATACCTTGTCGCTTATGCGTATTCAAGTGTATTCAAGTGTATACATGTTGCGTATTCGAGTGTATTCAAGTGTATACATGCGACTTATTTGTGTGTGCATACCTTGTGGCTTATTTGTGTGTGCATACTTTGTGGCATTCAAGTGTATACTTGCAAACTACATGCTTTGTGACTGGCATGCACTCATGTGTATTCATGCGACTTACGTGTTTAAGTATATACTTTACGACTTACATACATATTCATCTACTCATGCATATACTTCATGTATTATTCACATATATGCTTCATGCTTCTTGAGTATACTCTACGTATTACTATATTTGTGCCTCATATTCATACTTTATGTATCACATGTTTGTTACTTCATGTATCTTCAACAAGATGTGTTCTTATAATTACCTTATGCTTAAAAACTATGAAAATGTTAAAATGTTTTCTGTAAAGTTTCTTAAGCTAGTTGGTTGTGTGATTGAGCTGGTTGTTTATTTGCTTGACTTGGTTGCTTACTTTCTTGAGCTACTTGTTTGCCTACTTGAACTCCTTGCTTGCGTGCTTGAGTTGGTTGCTTGCTTGAGCTACTTGTTTGTGTGCTTGAGCTACTTGTTTGCGTGCTTGAGCTACTTGCTTGTCTACTTGAGCTACTTGCTTGAGTGCTTGAGCTACCTGCTTGCCTACTTGAGCTAGTTGCTTGTATGGTTGAGCTACGTCTCTACTTGCTTGAGCTAGTTGCCTACTTGCTTGAGCTGGTTGCTTGTGTGCTTGAGCTACCTGCTCAAGCCTACTTGAGCTAGTTGCCTGTATGGTTGAGCTACTTGCCTATGTGGTTGAGGTTCCTGCGTGTCTACTTCACCTACTTGCTTTCTTGCTTCAGTTGCTTGCTTGTCTCCTTGTCAACATATGTGCCAAATCAACATGGTGTCAGTAGTTGAAAGTCAAATACCAAATCAGATAAGCCATGTCAGCTTTGAATAGTTTAGTAAATAAGACTTCAGACAAGAACTAGCAAACACCTAGTTCATTTAAATTTACTTTGTTGTACTTCATCTACACTATTTCATTTTGAGATTGACTATTTTCATTCTTACACTACTTTAATCTTATGATGAAATTAGAAACAATGGCAACGTATGTAGCCTACAAATTGGTGTATTCGCTTTCGTATTTAACATCCTGAGGAGATCATTCCTCGCCATTCAAACCTTGAGATAAATGGGTCTGATTCAATAAATCAAATCCTTTTTCAAGATACTTAGCGTAGAAGGAAGATGATAGCCTCCAATTGAATTAAAAGATGGAATATAGAATTGGATAATAAGATAAAACTATAAATTTAAAGCTGAACTCTTTTACAACTCTTTAGTTTTTCAATCACATAAATTTACATTTAAGTATGGGAGCGACAAATACTTGACCAAAACACTGTAAGCTCCTCATTAGAAACAAAGTTGCCTAACCTTATTTTAATATTTACACAAAATGAAACATACTTTATCTAAACATCTAAGTCCTTCACACAAATGCAAAAGTAATTTGGCACGAAGGAGTGGATCCCATTATTCACAACACTCTCAAATTCTATCATGATGAAGGATGCAAACATTTTTTTTGTCATTTACTTCAACAAGGGACAATTAAGAACTTGTATACTTGTAATAAGGCGATGAGAGAAAACTTGTCTTAAATAATAGATCATACCAATAAATCCAACTCTTGGTTTTGTTGTTGAGAGATAATGGGGAAATGGTAGTACATAAGACAATAAATTGTCCTCATACTTTTAAGGACGATATTAGCCTTATTGACAGGATGTCATAGCAATATTGAGTTAGATATAACTAACTATAGAGTATCACAACAAAAGCTAATCACATCCCAAATGCAGGAGCATCCTAGATTGTGATTGCTTGAGTACAAGCAATGTTGACAAGGGCGGACTGTCATGCCCTTGAAATAGCAATGCTAAAATATAAAGAAAATAAATAAATAAATAAAGTAAATAACAAAGCAAATATTAAAAATATAAATATTGAAAAATTCAATATTATTGACAAGTTAGACAAGAAATCACAGCCTAAGAAACAAAAAAAATTAACCAGATAATACAAAGCACATAGGACAAAATAAGGATACAGACAAAATACCTAGCAGTGATAACTATTTTAGTGTGCAGTGACAATTATATAAGCATAGTGATTATATCCAAGAATGAATGGCAGCGACTAATACAAAAATTTACATGTTATAAGACAAAACGTGAGGGGGCAGCGCTTATAATTTAAGGATAAATAAAATTAAAGTTGTGTTAGCAAAGGCAACGACCACTTCATAATTAAAGGTAATGTCTCTTGAGAGAGACGCCTCCCTTCAAAAGAGATGCCTCTCTTCACATAGATGCATAAGCATATAAAAATAAGATTTATGTGGAAAGAAATAGGGATTGGGAGGAAAATACATTTTTACATTCAAGCAATTAATATTTCAGACTATAATAAAGAGAGTACGTTCTGAGTATTAGGAGGAGTCTACAATAGAAAATAGGAGGAGAAAATAAGGGATAAAAACACATAAAGATATAAACATCAGATAACTGAATATGACATGATTAATGGAAAGAAATAGTAAAATATTCTGAACAGAAAAGACATTTACCACAGTTCAAGATCATAATTGGTGGTGGGATAAGAGGATATTTTGAAACACAAAACAAAGTCTATCATGAGAAATCAGAGTGGGGAAAAAGGAGCAGCAAGTCATGTAAACAGAGATGGGGATATATATATATATATATATACCTAAGAAGAAGACCAACATTCATATAGCATCAGAACATTAATACGATGTCTCAGATTTGGAGGAAAGAGTATGATGAATATGAAGATGGCTCAAGGATAAATATATGAAGGCAAAGGACAAGTCAATAACAAGGGAAGTAAACTAAGCATATATATGTATATATGATAAAATATAAGTATATAGATAGATAGTGTACGATTATGCAATAATGATGCTTTCAACAATTGTTGAACCTGATAAGTAAGTATGATGCTTTAATCTAAGTATAATAGACTCTTTGATCTACCCTAACGATATCCTATAAGTGTTAAGAACAGATCATCGATTAAGGAGAAGAACATACAGACCAAGTGACAAAGGAGCATCTATCCAAGTTCATCACCCCAAACTGCTATTCTTCTGCAACTCATTGTTTACGTGTGTATGCATATTGCTTATAAGTTAATAAAAATATTTAATGTATAACTTCTTGTGATAGAATATATGATGTGCTTGATTTTTTGGCACCCACTTTGTGGAAAGGGCTTGGGCGAGCAGTGAGTGCTTAGAGATTCCACTTATAGCCACCCAACCTTTAAGGAAAGGATGGACCATGGAGGGCTGGCAAAGCCAAGACCACTCAGGATGTCCCACTCATTCCCACGAGTCGGAAAAGTGTTTTCCGAGGTTGTGGCATGGTTGGGGAAAGTAGGTACAAGTCACCAATAGGGGGAGTTGTGGTATACAACCTCTTAGGTTGGCATATGGCTTCGGGTGGACACACCATGTTACTCCTAGTTTACAATAGGTTGCATCATTGATAGTCTATAAATGTGTTGCCATGGATTAATGCTAACAAATGTATATGTGCATATTTGGGAATGTTGTTCATGTGGTGAATGCAGGTTTCAATCCAAGAGTACATCATTAAAGAGTTATTTATTTGATAAGGCAAAAACCCTAACTCTAGTTTGCGTTATTTGTGATCAATAGGTGAATTCTAGGGAAAATTAGGACAAGGGACATTACATGATATGTACTCTTTTGATGCAGCACCATGCAACAGTTTATTAGTTGTAGTGGTTTAAGATAAGATATTTTCTACTAAAGTTTAGAGTAATTAGAAAAACTGCAACTATTTAAAAAGCAATTCCCATAAATGCATGTGTATTTGAAATTAATGTTCGATAAGGTAGGGCCAGGAGAATTTTCGGGCAAACCAGAAATAATAATTTGTTTGTTGTTTATGCTCGTTGTATGATTTTGAAATGTACAATGATTGCTACTAGCAATTATTCTCATCACCACTAAAGAGATTGTTGACTCGTATGGTAACCTATAATTGATAAATTTGAGCTGGTAAGAATCTAAGCTTAGATGCAAGATGCATGAGTTCAACCTAACCTATAGAATAAATTTTCCAGTAGAGGACCATAGGAAGGTGATCCTAATGACCTGGGAATTGTACCTAATCACATGAGAAGTCATCCCAACTCTGAAAATAGAAAAAGCCCAATAGTCTCAGCTTCATAATAAGGAATAGGTATTTTCCCTATCTAATTGGACCTATTATAGCCTTGATAGTGCACTCCTCTGTGACTGTAACTGTTGAATGGATGTTAAAGTTTACCAATTTACCAAAAAAATTAAAAATTAAACAAAACCAAAGAATAAAAATGGGGTGAGACTACAGATCGTGTACAGTGCTCGACAATAGAAGCAAGTTTCTGACCAAGATATTTGAGGATAGAAATGCTTACTGACTGCTTTCACCGATACAATAGGGCAGAGGTTAGCAAACTTATTGAAGGGCTCTATGAAATAATTATCAAAGAAATTGTAGATCTCATTCTTCAATATCCCAAGTGGGTGATTGTCCCTTCTATGAAGTTGCATCCCAATTTTAGCAACTATTGAATCTGACACATTGTTTGTCGAATCATTCTCCCTTACCACATCTGTCGACAAGAATCCCATGCATTACTTCTTATTCCAATAAAGCTACATTCTTTGTCCTATTAAAATGCATTTTGTAAGCAGTATTTCATTAGAATTTAGGTCTCCTGTGAGTATAGTAATCCATCCTCAAGCGGTATTGGAAGGATTTAAATAATACCATATCCACATAAGAAACATAAACAAAAATGGAAAAACAAACTCACCATCCCTAGCGATTTTGACACCACCCACTTCCACTAAAGCTGATAAGATTGCTATGTTCTTTTTGTAAGGCTTTTTGGAAAGAATAAGTGTGGTAAAAAATGTCTGTAAAACCCAAAGCTTCCCAAAAAGCTTGTTGTGTGTATTGTTGCTGATGAGGCGGGGAGTGAGAGCTTGGGATGCTTTCCTGAATGGAAAATGAAGTGGGATGAGGATATGGATGGAGAGAAGAGAAACCCAACTCTTGATTTGCATTGGGCGAGGTGAATAATGGAAGGATCTTGTTTTCCAATGCTTTCCATATGTTCGTGTATTAGAGTCTATGATGTAAGGTCCATTATATATGGAAAGATGAAAAGTCCCTCACTTCAATGCTTAGTCATAGTTCTTTTGTTTAATAAATGTGATAATGATCTATTACGACTTCTAAATTATTCATAATTCGTAGTTTTATTTTTATTTAAACCTTTGAGTTTCATTTTATTTCTTGTAATTCCACTTCTGTTATTCTTTAGACAGAACCACAGATGGTTCCAATTTTCATATTTAAAAGCTAGTTTTTTGGGTTTGATGTTCGCCTTTTTAATTTTTTTACTTTAATTTGCAAATTTTTTTTTAAAAAATTCCATTCAAATAATCATAAATATTTATATTTATTTTATTTTATTAAATAAAATATTAATCAAATGAATGTACAATAATATTATAAGAACTAATAATATATATGATTGCAAGAGAGCATATTAGACCATTCTTATTATTAGAACAATGTATAAAAAGGATTATTACTATGTTTAGTTGCACCTATTCACATCTTAGTATTTTCAATACAATACAACTTTCAAGATATTCTCCAAAACAAATTAATTTTTGTGAGGTTTGATTGTCAACCTCCTCAAAAAAAACTCATAAAGCTACCTATGACACCAAACTATTTAAATAGCCAAATTTTAAGACATTATTGTAGTCATAATGCACACCTACACAATAAGACACTATCAAGTTGTACAAATGACATCAATATATCAGACGAGATAATGCATGGATTTACCTTTTTGATATAGAGACTAAGAGCCGAGAAGCAAAAAATAGAATGTAGGTTTCAGGTTCTTCCTAATCCAATATAACAAAATCAAAACAATAGAGTTGCATCAACTATCAAAAGGATTGTACACTTATATCCTTCTATTAGCAACCTCTTCTAATTTCTTTAATTTAGACTTTACAATATGCATTAATTAGATTATATACTACAGGAAACCATTAAATGATAAAAAAGGATTAAAAAAGAATGTCTTCTTTATTATATCTTAGCATTTTGGTGAACCTAACATTTCCAAACATTTCAACTTCTTTGATTTTTATTTCTTTAAAAAAAATTATTTATGTTTTTGTTGGATTTTATGCTAAAACACATCCACAATCTACTTTACCTCTTAGAAATTGTTTGTCTTTACCCTTCCTTTAGCTTGGCTAATAATGAAATACCTCACATTAAAATGATGAAGGAATATTTTACCATGGTGTTCACTATGAATAAATTGAGGAACAAAAATGTAATGATGTTGCAAACAAACTCTAACTCTTAGGAATGTAGGTAAACTTGATGATAGAAGAAACCCCTCTTCACTTGTAGATGCCATTTGTACCCATCTCTTGACTACATCATATGGTATGGATGTCCCTAAGGTAATTGGTTGAATCATGAATAAAACCATTTCTCCTCAAATCCAACCATCATCTTTAAGAATTTTATCCCACTTGCATTACTTTGTCATCCCTCCTTTTCTTACCCACACTTCACATTATCTCCCTCCTCCTACTACCCCCTTTCAACCACTCACTCTTCCTATGGTTGAACCCTCATCATCAACCAATGACTATTCACACTCTTATCGTCACCCTTTCTTAGTCTCCCAAGCGACACCTAATTACATTAGATATCCCCTAAATGTTCCCCCCCTCAACCCTTTCATACAATATGCCTCCCAATTTATGCATCTTATCACTACACTACCACTCTTTAAACACACTTCTTTAGCCCTCAATAAACCACCTTTCATTATTCTCACTATGAATATTTATTCACGCACCACTCTTTTCCTTCGCGGTCTTTCTTTCCTTCATGACTTCGCCTTTTGTTTTGATCCAGCTCGCAGCTTTCTGGTCACCGCCACGTGGCGTCCTATCAGAGCTTTCCTTTGAGATGCGTCTCCTTCCTTTTGTCAGGCTTCGGTTGCTTGACACGTCGCCTCCGCCTATTTTTTGTTTGGATGGGGTCCACACCACAGTTACCTTTTCCGAGAGCTTTCTGTGTGGCGTTTGTTCAGGCATCCATTACTTTTGTTTGATGGTTGTTGCAATGGTCTCTGTTTTGCTGCTGCTTGTCCTTTACTTTTGTTGTTGCATGGCCCATCTCTCCTTAGAATGTCCCTGTTTGCATGCTGCTAGAACATCTTTCTATTGGTGCCTACGCAAGGGATTCTTTTCTCGTTGGTGGCTTTTTGGAGCATCTTTCTTGTTGGGCCTCTAGGCAGTGGGCTAGCTTATTTAAGCAGTAGGTTCCTTCATTTTATGGTTGTTGTTAGATGGACTAAATTTTCTAGTGCTGAGAATTAGCCTGTGTAGTGTTTAATATTAAATCTGAACTTGCGAACTATGCCATTTTGTTTTGGCCTCTCTATTTTCAAGCATTTGATATGACATTAGATTGTGCTAACATTTTATGAAAATGTATGGACATTTGTTTCAAGCTTTTGTAATCCTTATATAGCTTAGCATAATACAAATCATGTTGCTACTCTTTTGTGTTAGCTTATGTTGTGTGGGTTATATTATGCAAATGGTTTGATGCTCGTATGTTTGCAGTGCTAGGAATATTCCCTTTAATATACGCTAGTTACTACCCGAGCCTTTGTTTCTGTAATGTGCTTACTTATCTCATTACTGATTTGGTGCATTGCCTTAGCTTAGATTTATTTACTTTATGTTTATCTTTGTTCCCTTTTCTCACCCCCCATTAAAAACTAAAGAGTCGGCTTCAATAAAACCCCGAAGGTCACTTAGTTGTGTGCATAAGTTCCCCTAATAGCTAAGTTTCCCATAAGGCTACTGCCTACAAATTTTTGCATCAACAGTTCTTTTTTTGGCATGCCCGGTGGGACGAACTAAAACATTCACAATTTGAAAGAGTGTATGAGCCATAGGCCCATCACTATGTCTCAAACCGCAAGAGTCCCTGGCCTTCTCATACCACCACAAGTTTCAATCAAGGCAAAAAGTTAGCATGCTAACACATCACCTTCGACTTCTTCTTTGACTTCTCCTCTACCCCTTATGCAGATGGCTAGAAATTTTGTAGCCTGGGATGATGGTAGCCCTTTAATAGCCCCTGTACCACCTACAGTGTGGGCCCCAATCCTAACTTCTACTTTAAAGGCTATCCCAAAGTTCGTTGGGGACAATTAAAAACTCTAGCGGAGCACTTGCAAGATGTGGCTGATGTATGTCTATTCATGGCATCACTAACCAAAATGTGGCTTTGCGGTTGCTCGCAACCTCTTTTAGAGGGAAGGCATTAGACTAGTATTGTAATCTTTTGGCTAATACAATTGGCAATTAGGATCAACTTAGAAATCCTTTCTACGAGCGCTTCTCAAATAATGGTGAAAAAATCTTCGTTGTATCACTAGTTGGCTCATATAAAATGGGCTCCTCATGAAGCTTTGGCCGATTTCAATGCTCGATTTCATTCGACTTCGCAGAGGGTCCCTGACGACAGTCGACCACCTCTGGATCTGGCGTTTGTGTTTTATCAGAAGTTTATAAATGTTGATATTTTTGTGATGCTGCAAGCTCTCTGTAGAAATACCTTACCTGATGCATATAGCCTTGTTGTCACTGCGAAGAACAATCTTATTGCTACTAGAAAGTTGGCAACATGACCTATCATGCCATTGTTCCTAGAATCAACCGTGGTAGAACCAGAGGTAGCTTGAACCAGCGTTCCCGTGCCCCCCAGTCTATGTATTTGTATTTGGGAATGACGTCGAGCATGGCTCTAGTGCCTAACCCCCTAGCGGCTGAAGTGAATGACATGAGGGAGCAGTTGCAAACTGTGACAAATGAGTTAACCCGTATGAAGCGACAACAATATGCCTACCAGAATCCTGCTTACAAAAACTACCAAGGTGGGAAACCTCCTTTTCGACAAAATCAATGGCAGGATAGATCACGCAATAATGCCCAAGCCCAACAAAGCAATTAGGTCGTGCCCATGACTATGTCGATGAAGACTGTCTATCCTAGTTCGAGTAAAGAACTGGTAGCGGGACAAAATAATCTTATCGAGGAGATTAATCCATGGTGCTTCTCTTGCAATGATGCACACATGCCCCAAAATTTCCCCCAAGGGAATTTACAATAGAAGATAGCAGAGCATTGTAGTCAAGGCATCATGCCCAATTTCAGAGGTCATGCATATCCCTCTCAGCAAATGGAGAACATAGTTCTCACCGCTCAATTGCAAGGAATGTCTATAGAGTAGGAGCTAGATATAGCTCCGGACTAGGCACTCTTTTCTTGGATGGAGGAAGAGGAGTCAACATACCCAAATGACATTCAGGTGAATCAAGCACCATAGGTACAGTCGGACTACAATACTTGCTCGAAGCGGAGGTTCACTGGAGAATTCACGCCCTTGTAAGCTAAAGGTCACCTAATCCAACACCCAGTCCATCAACAACTGTGTCATCAGTTCCGTAGCAGTCTGGGCCCACTGTTCTAGGTTCCAAGAATCCACCTCCTCTGAAAGCAAAAGCTCCCATGGCCACGCAAGCAGTTGCCAAACATCCGAATGTACAGTTGCGAGGCAGAAGGAGCTAGGTACCATAGCTCATCAATCACGTACACTATTCAATGTGGTAGAACAACTAAAGAAATATTTTGCTAATGTTTCCTTGTAGGATATCCTGGCCATCCTAGAGCAAAAGCAACTATTTCAGAAGGCATTATCGGGAGAAGAGGACATGAAGATTCTTGAGAAGCCCTCAAAAGATAAGACAACCAATCCAGGCCTGGATAAAATTTTGGCAAATCAATCGACAAAAAATTAGGTTGGAAAAGAGGGTAAGCCTAAACCCAAGCCTTTCTATCTAATACTTATCATTGGTAAAATAGTACTGCATAATTGTATGGTTGACTCTAGTGCTAGCACCACCGTCATGCCTAAGCAAGTAGCTGAAGCTCTGGGAATCAAATACGGGCCTCTTAAGAAGGGAGTTATGCAACTCGACAAGAACAAGGTTGAAACCATCAGAGTAATCAAAGGATTTCCTATGACATTGTTTTCTTGCCCCAACATTACTGTGAACCAAGATACGATGCTCATTGATGTCCCTCCTATGTTTGGGATATGTTTGTCTTGAGAGTTCACTGCAAACGTTGGAGGTTACCCCTCTTTGGACTGGTTGCACTTGATCCTAAGAACCAAACATGGAGCTAAGATGAAGATATTGTCAGAACCTTTACATTTTGAGCATGTGGCTAATGAATCCATGATCAATTTTGAGGTAGCACATACCTTAATTTCCCCAGGAGAGATGCCTAATGTCGAACTTCTTGAGGATGAAGAAGAAAGCAGTTCCTGAATTAAAAATGAAGAAGCTCTCTTGAATCAATTTATAAGTTCAGACACTTTTGGAAACTATCATGCAACTGGGCTAGGAACATATGTCATACATGAGGAGGATCAGATTATGCCTAGAGTGACTAAAGAGTCTGGGAGTGAAGGGACCTCAGAGTTATGGACCTTACTCTTTGACGGAGAAAGATGCAGAATAGGGACCGACGTTAGAATATGCTTGGTATCTCCATCCAAAGAAAATACCTTAAGGTCATATCGTTTCCAATTCGTGTGTTTGAACAACGAAGGAGAGTATGAGGGCCTTGTCCACAACTTGAGTTTAGCAGAACAAATGGGTGCAAAGAAAATACAAGTGTTTGGACATTCAGAATTGGTGCTTAACCAAATCCAAGGGCTATTAGCCGCTAAGAATGTTCGTATGTGATCGTACCGACACAGGGTGTAGGACCTGATTGAAGGCTTCGAGGAATTCAACATCAAAGTTGTACCTAGAGAGCAGAACTCTGAAGTAGACCAAATGGAAACTGTTGGATCTCAGTTTGAGCCAGCTTCTGAGTTAATTGATAACAAAATTTCTATGCGGGTGATCATGCAGCCTGCAGTCCGAAATAATGATCAAAGTTGGCAAGTGTTTGATAGTGATGAGCATATTGCATCATTTCTTTAGTTGTCTGGAAAATTTTCTAACCAATTACATCCAAAGATCGTTAAGGCCTATGAAGATCAAGTGGTCCAGCTAAAGTCAAACAAGCTTCCCAAAGGTTTGGCTACTCTCGAGAATCTGTTTGATTCTAATGATGCAAGAAAGGACAAGAGAAAGTTTGTAGCCGATAAAGGCGATTACGTTGATTTGCACATCGAAGAAGATAAAAAGATTAAGGTCAAAAAAGGAGTCTTGTAGTCTAAGAACAAAGAAAGGTTGAAATATTTTTGCGAGAAGTATTCGAGTGTGGTAGCATGGTCATATGATGATCTTAAGGGATATGATCTCGATATTATCCAACACACCATTGAGCTACTAGAGGGAGCAAAGCCTGTGCATCAAAAGCAAAGGCCAGTAAATCCAAAGATTGAGTCATTAATGGCTCAAGAATTAAAGAAGTTGATTGAATCATGGATAGTGTTCCCAATCAAACACAGTACTTGGGTGTCTAACCTGGTGCTGATCCAGAAGAAGAATGGTGATATACGACTGTGCGTTGACTTTTGAGACCTAAAGAGAGTGTCTCTAAAGGACCACAACCCTTTTCCTTCCATGGAGGAAATTTTGCAAACAATTGTTGGTTGTGAGATGTTTTCCATGTTAGATGGTTTCTCCAGCTATAATCAAATTCAGGTGAAAGAGGAGGACCAACACAAAACGAAATTTACCACCAAGTGGGGAACATACGCTTATGCTAAAATTCCCTTCAGACTTTAAAATGTCGGAGTCACTTTCCAACAAGCTATGGACATTGCTTTCAAGGATTTGATAAATAAGATCATTCTTATTTATCTAGATCACCTGATGATTCTCTCAAAATCTGCTGAGGATCATTTTGATCATCTCGAGCTTGTCTTCCAGAAGTGTCAGGAGTTTGGGATTTCTCTGAACTCGAAGAAATGTGTGTTTGGGGTCCCACAAGGGAAGTTGTTGGGTTATGTCATCTTGAAGGAAGGTATTTCCATTGACTCGGAAAGGGTTAAAGCAATCAAAGAACTCCCTCTACCTATCAAGAAAAAAGGAGTTCAATCTTTTTTGGGCAAGGTTAACTTCATCAACCAATTCATATCAGACTTCGTAGGGATTGTTCAACCCATCACCTTGATGTTTAAAAAAGATCAAGCTTTCAAATGGATAGTGGAAGAAAGAAAATATTTTGAATAGATTAAAGAAGCCATCTCTTCTGCTCCCATGTTGGTTAATCGATATTTTTCAAAAGACTTACTCATGTATGTCTTTGGTGGTAGCACTAGTATTGCTACTATTCTGATGCAAAAGGATGATGAAGATAAAAGAGAATCACCCATTTCCTTCTATTTGCGCACTCTAAAAGATTACGAGGTGAAGTACAACTTTGTGGAGAAGCAAGCCTTTGCTATTGTAAAGGGGTTTAAGAAGTTCCAACACCTCATATCGTGCAACAAGGTGATTGTTTGTGTCCCGCACCCTAGCGTACATGAGTATATTATGGAAGGAGAAATCACTGAGAAGAGAGCTAACTGGATAACCAAGATTATAGAGTATGACATTGAGATCAAGCCAGTCAAAACTATGAAAGGGAAGGGACTATGTGAATATCTAACTGAAAAAACAAAGCAATGATCGAGGTTGAAGTCCCAGAACTCGTGCTACTAAATGAAGAGAGTTCTAAAGATGATTGGTTGGATGAAATAATTAATTTCATGCAAACAGGAAGGTACCCGACCGACCTTCCCTCTTTTAAAAGGTTTTTTTATCGACTGTAGAATAATGGTTATGTACTATTGGAGGGAATTATTTTCAAGAGATTCTAGTTTTTGCCATTAGATCTTTCTTTTTTATTTTGATTTTTTTTCAGCTAGGAGACTTGACACTCTACTTATTAAGGACTCTATGCTGAAAATCATTAGTGGAATAATCATTTGTGTTATCTGCGGAAAGGAAGTTCATGATAGATTCATTGTTTGGAAACATAGGTATATTGATAGGTTCAGATAAATCCCAGTAAATGAGATTAGGATGGATCAACGGTAGTGGGTCATTAGACTGCGTGAAATAGGGTAAGGTTATGGTCATAACAAAGTTTTCTGTAGGATCCAAGGTATGAGGAAAATCAATGGTGATACTCTTCTCACAATAGTCTTGTTTGATTAAATCCGACTCAGTATCACTAGAATCATAGTTACCTTGTATTTTAGATCCTTGCAGTTGGGACCCCGACCCTTCACCTTCGATTAGAGTTAGGGTGTACTTGTGTATCACATCCACCTTTTTGTCCCTCCAGAACTCATCATTGTAGATGGTGTCTCGTTCGTATTCACCAGAGTTTGTGTCAGAGTTATTATCCACGAAATTATGAATTGTTGTCAAACATGCTTCTCTTGTATCAAAACCTTCTTGCAATGTGAGGACAGTATCATGCAACTTCTTGGATGCTCTTTCTTTTGAGTTAGTATCATAGCCTAGTCCTTTTTTATCTTTTGCGGAAAGTCCTGGAAGGTGAATAGGCTCAACTACTCCTTTTCTTTTCCCGATAGTACCATTGCCATCATAGCCCATCTTGTGCATGATTGAATACCCTTTACCAAATTGGTCAGTTGGTATCTTGACATTGAGAACTGTTTCATCTTCATCTTTGAGCCACTTTAGAACTTCTCTATCCTTAGGATCTTCCATGGGGAATTTTTCTTTGATAAATCATCCATTAAATTTTGTACTTGTCTCTATTGGTGGTTGCTTTGATGTTGATGCTACAAATATTTGATGTTGTGTGATAGAAGGTTGCCCATGTGACCGAGGCGACGTAGGAAGATTAGCAAGACAGAGAGAGTACTCCCCAACTCCATTGTCCTTGAACTGTAGTTGCTTATCAAAGCTTTTGGTTAACTGACTAATTTGGGTATCAACTTTGGGAGAAGTAATAACAAGAGCTTCTCAATTGTTGGGAACCAAAGTATCTTGACTGGCTTTTGATCTTGGCACAAGTTTGACTATTTGAATTATCAGTTGCTATTGTGATCTCCTATTTTTCATAAGGAAACTTAAGACATTGATGATATGTGGATGGGACAATTTGCATTTCGTGGATCCATGGACGACCCAACAAGATGTCATATGCAAGATCAAGGGCTAACACTTGACAAAAAGTATTCTTGATGACAGGTCCCACTCTGATCGACAACATGATTAAACCCTTGGACGCTCTTTCCTCATCATCGTAGGATTTAATAGTAATGTTTCTTTTGGGGTCAATGGAGTCCTCAGAAAATCCTAAAGCCTAAACTAACTTCATGGTACATATGTTCAAACCAACACCTCCATCTATTACTATGGGTTTGACACAAAACTTATGGATCATAACTTCTAAGTATAGCGACGAGTCATGGGGATGTGTCATAGAAAAATCATCTTTCTTAGAGAATGAGAGACATGTGGGTGAGGACAAGTTTCCTACCATGGCTTGAAATTGGTCCACATCCAGATCAATGGATACAGTTGTTTCAACAAGAGCCTTTCTAGAATTTCCTTGTGTGCTGGGGAAATCTTCAGGAGTTCTAAGATAGAAATCTAAGCAGGAGTTTTTCCAAGTTGATTGACTAAGTCATATTGATGTTGAGGTGAGGGAAGAGTAGATTTTGAAGAAGCACCCTTTAGGATAACTTTAGCTTGTGCCCTTGTTGTTGCATTAACTTGTCTATATTCTATCTTTTCCTTAACTTTTATAACATTGACCTATTCGTCATCAGTGTAAATATCATTGATTGTATGATCGTTGATATGATTCACACTTTTTCCAGAAGACTCACCCTTTTGATAATTGGGCAAAGGGTGTTGAAATGCTTGGTGGTCTTCGTTTGATTGTTGGCGTCGTTCTATTGTGACAGTGCCATTTTCGATTAATTCTTGAATGATATTATTCAAGGCTTGACAATTATTCGTATGATGGCCCTTGCACCGATGATAGTCACAATAGTATGCATCATTCCATGATGGAAGATTCACATTGGGTTCAAAGTTACATTGAGGTGACAAAGTAAGAGCATTTTTAGCCATCAACTCTTTGAATGCAGATTCTAAAGATTGACCTAGTGGAGTAAAAGTTCTTTTGCTAGAGAAGAACGAAGATCGTTGCGGATTTGTGTTCAAGGTATTTCCTAAGGTATTGTTATTGTTTCCAAGGTATCCTTGATTGTTGGCATTCCCTTGATTGGGAGTAAAATTTTGATTCATGTTATTCCTCAGAGGAGGAGGATTGTTTCCTTGATTTGTGATCGAGTTGACATTGTTATAGTTATTGTTACGAGGAGCACTTGGAGTACTAAGAACAAATGGCTTAGTCAAGACATCATTTGCGTCTATAACACCATCATTTACGACATTTTTGTTGCAATTCCAAAACTTAGATTTGTCATTATGGTTATTTGAAGAGCTAGGATTGTCCTTATCATGTTTTATTATCCCTCTTTGGGTTAGGGCACCTTCAATGGTGATGGCATTTTCAATAAATTTCTGAAAAGTGGGGGGACAATGAATATTAAGACAATAGCTCATCTCTTGATCTAGGCTATTTATGAAAGTGGTGATCTTTTCCATTTCAGGAACATGATGTGGGTATCTAGCAAACAATCTTCTCCATCTCTGAAGAAATGTAATGAATGGTTCACCAGGTTTCTGTTTATCCTTGCAGAGATCTATCATGGTTAATGGGAAAACTCTAAAGTCATATTTCAGAAGTCTCTAATATGATTGATTGGATCTGATTTCCCATTATAACGATCAAACTTTGGGATTTCACAATGTTTGGGAAATGGGATCATGTTGAGACATCGGCCAAAAGGATAAGGATAGATGTCATCAAGAGCATATGTCTTCGTTGTGGTTCCCCCTTGCATGTCTTTAATTTGTCCTTGTAGTGCTCTAATCTGTTGAGACAAGGCACTAAGATCAGACAAGGGTGTTTCATCAAGACTTCTCTTTAAGTTCTCAGTATCAAAATTATGAGGCAATTTAGCTCCTTTGTTAGCCAAATAAAGGAAGTATTTCTCTTTGTTGCGCTCTAAAATATTTTCTAAAGCTTTGTGAAATTTGGGATCTTGCTCAACTTCTCTAAGGTGATGTTCTTCATCTCGTTCATCATCACTATCTACAAGAGCTCTGCTCATGTCTCTGTTGAAAGGGAATGGATTTTTTTCTCTCTCACCCATGTTGTCGTTAAAAAGGGGATTATGACACACTATAAAAGAGATTGCTACTCTCACCTTCTTCATGAGTTCTTGGAGTATGATCTTGTTGAATGTCCTCTTTCAGCTTATTGTATCAAGATCTTGTAAAAATAGGCATATGATTTCTAAATGTTTTTCTATACTTAGATCATAGTTTGATAAGTGCGAAAATGATGATGTCTTGACCCGATAAGATGAAAATATTATGATATGATCAAAGATGTTCCTAATTCTTGATTGTGGCTTCCAATGATGAAGGATGTCAAAATCCTATTGGGGAAGTTAGATAAACAATCAAAAACTTGTTTGAAAGGTGCACTTTTAAGATTTGATCCTTTTTTTGAAGAATGATAAGTATATAATTAAACTAATATACTTATTAGTTGATATTCAATAGAAGGTTGTGGTAGATAATTGAAGTTGAAAGGTTGATTGTGATTGTGTTGTTGTGATAAAGGTCTTCTCTGGAAATATGCTCGTGAATATAAGGGCTCTACAACGTACTCGTCAGTAAATCCCCTAGCAAAATCTTGGTACCTATGGAGAAACTCATGGTAATGGAGCAAAACGTTTCAAATTTTATACAAAAACTTCCTTCATTGCAAGGTTTTCTTGTAACCTATATGTTTCTTGGGTTTCTTGATCCTATTGGCAATCGATTTCTTGACAAATTTGGTTGATTTCCACTCTCTAAGCATGGGAGAAATGTAAAGATGTTACTGGACCAAAGATGTTACAAACTCAAATCTGTAAAAAGTAAAAGTTCTAAAAAAATGACAGATGCGCTACTTTGTGCCCTATATGCGTTGCAGAAACAAGCATATGTGCTAGAGAAATAGTCAAATGCGCTTTAGCAGACCTCAAATGCGCCACAATATGTCTCAAATGCGCCACAGAAAAAATGTTTTGACAGTGAAAAAACTATATACAAAATATTTAGCCTATGCTCTGAAACACTCAGTGCGCGAAAACAGGCTATAAATGTGTTGAACTAACCAATGGATGCGCTAGAACATACCTCATATGCACTAAGATATACCCTAGATACGCTAAAATGGTTTTCGAAGGCAGTTTTTCAAACAATTTTGAGTAGTTTCAGCTAAAATTTTGCATGTTCATTTTGGATGATCTTTTATCTTAATTAATGTGATTGAAAACACAACAAACACTCTGAAAACAATTGTTTTTAAGTCCTATACTAAACATCAAGTGTATGTTCAAAATGTTTTCAAAAAGTGTTTTCACAGGTTTTGCACATAAAAGACAATTCAGGAAAACTCACTCGATATATATACGCGTGCACTAGTACACAAACAACAATATATGACTAAATAAACTACTAAAAATTGCATATAAATGACTAATTTTGGTCACGTGACCATTATTGCCGGTCATTTATAACGTGACCAAATTTATGAATAAACTATTTTAGTCATTTATTTAGTCATTGATTTGTACTCATTGATTTGGTCATTAATTTGGTCATTGATTTAGTCATTAAGTTACTCATTGATTTAGTCATTAATTTAGTCATTAATTTAGTCGTTAATTTAGTTATTGATTGTTATTAATTGGTCATTTATTTAGTCATGGTAGTGATTTATTTAGTCATATATTTAATCATTAATTTAGTCATTAATTGTTGTTAACTGGTCATTTATTTAGTCAAGGTAGTCATTTGTTTAGTCATATATTTAGTCATTAATTTAGTCATTAATTTAGTCATATATTTAGTCATTAATTTAGTCATTAATTTAGTCATATATTTAGTTATTTAGTCATTTAGTCATATTTAGTCATTAATTTAATCATTACTTTAGTCATATAGTTAGTCATTAATTTAGTCATTTTATTTACTAGTTTCCATTAATTGGTAGTAAATATAATCACGAAATAAATAATTTATTAAATACCATAAATTTTATAATACGAAACTAACATAATATTAAATTTGAACTAAAACATAAAAGTAAATAAAAATATTACATATGTGTACAAGCTACAACATACTAAAATTAAAAGATTGATTCAACATCATGATAAATAAAGGTAATCTACTATAAAAAATTTAATGCAAATATATATCTATATATATATATATATATATAGATATAAAGTTATAAGATGTCAAAGATATCTAAGAGTATATATGTAAATATAATAAAAAATGTCAAAGTTGTCTAAGAGTTTCCAAGTCTTTCAAATACACCATGATAATTAAGATTCCTTAACAACATATTCAAAATACTCCATAAAGTAGTGAGCCAAGATGTCTAGCAACTAGTACATGATAAATATGTTCAACTATGTCATTTTTTACAAATATTTTAGTGGCCACTGTGTGAAGGTTCCCTCTTTCTCTTTTAGACAAACAACTCCATCTATTTTGTCTTCATAAACAAGAGGTATGTTACTTGTGACCTTTAAAATGTTTACATTTGCATCCATTGTTCCTTTCAAGTTGACTCCATGTACAATAGATAGGGAGTGAATCCACCCAATGCCCACAACATCACCATCTAATGGATCCAACACCTTAACTTTATCTCCTTCTTTGAGTTTATCAATACATTCCTGCAAAAAGAAAAAAAAACACATTATAACATAAACTTGCATAAAGGCTTCCAACAAATTTTTATGCATGAATAACATAAACTAATAAACTTGTATAGTTTTCTCTTTAGATTACAACAACTACATGCAGCTCAATCAATATCTCATTCAGACAAATAAAAAATTGTAAGATTTAATATTCAATACCATAGAACACAGAAAATATGATAAAATGTGTTCACTGAGGTCATCACAGAACTCATCGTGTTTGGAGAAGCAAGCTGCTTTCCACTCAACATACTAGCAGCTGATCTTTTTAAAAACCCATTCTCATAAGCTTGCTTGTGCATACACATCAACAATTTAAATATCAACAAGCATTCCATATTAACTATTGTTCAGTAACCTTATTACAAACCTGCCTTATAACATAGAAAACAAGAGAAAATTACAAAACATGCATTTCTACCAAGGTGTGAGGAGTCAAAAACTAGGAAAAAAGATTTTTTTATCCAAAACCTGTGGATGATAGTTAATTTTTGTTCAAAATTTCAATTCAGCTTATAAACTCGAAGTAAACATTTTGACAAAATGATTTGACCAGGTATAGGGTTGGTTTCCATCCACACATAAGGAGATTCATAAAAAAGGATGCACAAGGCAGCCAAAAATAAATCCAAAGCATGACATTCAACTTGTATTATATTTGATCTATAACAATCCTTGGAAGATATGCTGAGTTTTTATTACGTTCAAAAGTTGCACTTCATCCATGTTCCTACTAAACTTGCATAAAGGCTTCCAACAAATTTTTATGCATGAATAACATAAACTAATAAACTTGTATAATTTTCTCTTTAGATTACAGCAGCTACATGCAGCTCAATCAATATCTTATTCAGACAAATAAAAATTTGTAAGATTTAATATTCAATACCATAGAACACAAAAAATATGATAAAATGTGTTCATTGAGGTCATCACAGAACTCACCGTGTTTGGAGAAGCAAGTTGCTTTCCACTCAACATACTAGTAGCTGATCTTTTTACAAACCTATTCTCATCAGCCTGCTTGTGCATACACATCAACAATTTAAATATCAACAAGCATTCCATATTAACTATTGTTCAGTAACCTTATTAAAAACTTGCATTATAACATATTAGAAAACAAGAGAAAATTAAAAAAACAGACATTTCTACCAAGGTGTGAGGAGTCAAAAACCAGGAAAAAAGAATTTCTTATCCAAAACTTGTGGATGATAGTTATTTTTTGTTCAAAATTTCAATTCAGCTTATAAACTCGAAGTTAACATTTTGAAAAAATGATTTGACCAGGTATAGGGTTGGTTTCCATCCACACATAAGGAGATTAGTAAACAAGGATGCACAAGACAGCCAAAAATAAATCCAAATCATGACGTTCAACTTATATTATATTTGATCTATAACAATCCTTGGAAGATATGTTGAGCTTTTATGATGTTTAAAAGTTGCACTTCATCCATGTTCCTACTAAACTTGCATAAAGGCTTCCAAATTTTTTTTATGCATGATTAACATAAACTAATAAACTTGTACAATTTTCTCTTTAGATTACAGTAGCTACATGCAGTCAATCAATATCTCATTCAAACAAATAAAAAATTGTAAGATTTAATATTCAATACCATAGAACACAAAAAATACGATAAAATGTGTTCACTGAGGTCATCACAGAACTCACCGTGTTTGGAGAAGCAAGTTGATTTCCACTCAACATACTAGTAGCTGATCTTTTTACAAACCCATTCTCATCAACCCGCTTGTGCATACACATCAACAATTTAAATATCAACAAGCATTCCATATTAACTATTGTTCAGTAACATTATCACAAACTTGCCTTATAACATATTAGAAAACAAGATAAAATTACAAAAAAAACATTTCTACCAAGGTGTGAGGAGTCAAAAACTAGGAAAAAATAATTTCTTATCCAAAACTTGTGGATGATAGTTAATTTTTGTTCAAAATTTCAATTTAGCTTATAAACTCAAAGTTAACATTATCACCTTTCAAACCAATATCACTTGGTTTATCCAGTTTAATCTCCAATTCTCTATTGTGAGTGCTTTGATCTTTTATCTTAGCACAAAATTCTAGGCATGTGATGGCCTTTTTACCTTTTCAAAAAAATCCCCTTTCTCCTAGTTGCTTGCATTTATTTGCTAAGAGTTGCTCTTAAAAAAGATTGATTTTGGAGCTACTTTTATTGTTTGGTGAGATCACATGCACTCTATTTAATACATTCAAATTAAGGAATTCACTTGAAATTATACATTTATAACTCAAGCTAAATAGAAAGATATAAAAACTATTTTACTCCTTACAAGCAAGATCTACTCATTTGTTATATTCATTGGCTTATCAGTAGTTCGTTCCAAGCTTTTTTGATTAGTTTATGTTACAATTTTTTAGATTGTATCTCAATAAAATCATATGGAAAGCCTTTGATATTGTAGCCGTCTATTGGATTTCATATTGGATTTTAAAGCCACAAAAGACTAGAGTCAATATCTATGCTATAGAAGTAGATGAAAGGGCTGCTTGTATCCCGCTCATTAAATCTAGTCTATGATGCATAAGGAAATAGAGAAAGCACTTCAATAATACAACAAAGGTTTTTCCTTCCTTCTCGCCCAAATTTATATTGATTGTTTGATGATGTCAACTACCAAGCACATAATAAAGATGTGACACATATTTTTCTTCCATGCCTAGTGGCTAGACAAGGATATGACAACTTTCAATTTTTGCTACTATCTCTATTCTTTTTAACTTTGAGATTTCTATTGTTTTCATACCAATTAAAGATCACCTGCTAATTTTGATGCACACTTCTTTACAATATTGGCCAAGTCTCTTTATTTGTATACAATTGAAGAAAAATAAGATTAAGTGTTGTAAATTTAAAAAAATTCTCATCTTTTATAGAAATGCAGTTGTGAAATATCCTTGAAAAGGTTCAAGATTATTTTATCTAGTAAGAAATTACAATGTTTCTTGACAGATGAGAAATTTCCAACTTTGGCCTTTGTGGCCCAATTGAGTACAATTTTTTATGTCAATGTCATGACAAGGATCAAGTTTGATGAGTTTCTTCCTTCCTTGCTATCCCATGGAAATTGCTCAAATTAGTGGGAAAGAATGTAGCTTTGGTTTGATCCTTGGAAGCTTCACACAAGGCATGTGGACTAAACCTTCTGCAATAGAGAACTAAGAATAGGCCTATTGCTTATCACAGAGATAATAATCTCTTGTGATTGAGTTGAGGAAAAAGAGACCTCTAATTGATCATTTTAGTAGGTAGGAACTTAATTCTTAACCATGCCCATGTGTACTTCTGTAGCTGTTTAGAGAGGAAATTCCTTGCAATATGCAAATTGCCTGCTATATTGGCCATTGTTATTCTTAGCTTAGGGGAGCAATAATTTTAAGGTGGAATTATCTGATGCTGGAATATCCAATATAATTAATTAAAATGCAGAAGGGAGCACAATCATGTGAGAAAATCGGCAAGGTGGGTGCTCACTGATACACTAGTTTATATGGGTGACTGCTGGTATACTGTCTGTTTTGTTGCCCATCACTTTAATTCTGTTGGTCAGTGACTCAGTAATGAATTATAATTTAATTTTGTTCTTCTTTTATACCTCTAGGGCTCTAATTTTAAACCCAACCTCTTATAGTGAATTCAACTGGTACTCATTATGGACCCTACACATTGAGTTATGTGTTTGTATAATTGTCTTTGTAGAGATCATTTGAGGAGTAACAATGTAGGAACAACAAGTCACAAGGAAAATATAGAGGTAAAGGAGGTAAGGATAGTGAAGTTGCATGATAGTATTGTTGTAGGGACTATTGAGTGTCCTGTGGCTATGAATGAGGATGAGAAACAAGTTGAGTTTGTAGGTACAGGGGTACATAAGCCTGCTATAACAGTGATGGAGCCAATTGATGGAATAAAAAATAAAGGACAAAAAAATAGGGTATTAAGGACAGTTGCAAGCATGTGCATGGAAAAGAAAAGGAACAAAGTCAAAGAGTTGTTAACAATAGTTTGTTTACAAGTGTAGAACATGGTAAACACTCAAATGTTGGGTAGAGGAATGATAAAGGACTGATGATAGGGGTAGAAATACAAAGTGCACAACAGGGTAGACCTAAGCAAGGATATGAGATTGAGTTGAAGGCAGTTCATGATGTTGGTTTTGCTAATACTTGTTTGTGTGCAGGTACAGGTGAAAGGAAGCAAGTAAATGTTGAGCCAAGAATGGATAAAGAGTAGACCTCAGGATTGAAAATACAAACACAATCATATGCAAATGTCAACACATTTTCCAATACCAGACAGTTTGGAGAACAAGGACTGAACCAGTGGTAGGAGATTGTGGATCCTAGGAGCATGTATGGTGGTTGGTGGGGTTGGTATTAACCTCCACTCATGGGACCTGAGTTTATTTTAGGGGGGTTGTATGGTGCAGGGGCACCTACAACTATGCATCAAAATTTGGTATGGTAAAATATAATAGGTTGATTTTAGGAGGGTCATGAGTAATTTAAAGTGTTTTGAGTCTTTTTATTCTAAATAAGGTCAGTTAAGACTTTATGTTGAAATTAGGTGAGTTGGAGTTTTGGGGAGTCAAGTTGTTCAAGATTGCAAATAGATGCAATTATTTAAGATGTAATTTTGAGGGAATAGGAGGGGTCAGTGTTTAAAAGGTAGTTAGAAACGTTGGGAAGTTGGAGAACTAAATTATAATTGCTCTATAAAGCCTTAAAGGGCTCGAAGGAAAAGTTTGGTTGATTCATTTGAAGAAAAATTCAAACAAAACACAACGTTCTCTGCATATTCCTGTGTTTTTTATCTTTGTTTCTTCTGTACATACTTGTACAGATTTGGGAAGCCTTGAAATTCATTGGATGTTATACTGACTTGTTCTAAGTACCTTTAGAACTTATTTTGATTGCTTTTTATTCATTTAAAAAGGAGATCTCAGAAGTTTTCATTGACAACCTGTTAATAACACATTGAAGGAGATCTTCAAAATTCAATTGGTACTCATTATGGACCCTACACATTGAGTTATGTGTTTGTATAATTGTCTTTGTAGAGATCATTTGAGGACTAACAATGCAGGAACAATAGGTCACAAGGAAAATATAGAGGTAAAGGAGGTAAGGATAGTGAAGTTGCATGACAATATTGTTGTAGGGACTATTGAGTGTCCTGTGGCTATGAATAAGGATGAGAAACAAGTTGAGTTTGTAGGTACAGGGGTACATAAGCCTGCTATAACAGTGATGGAGCCAGTTGATGGAGTAAACAATAAAGGACAGAAAAAATAGGGTATTAAGGACAATTGCAGGCATGTGCATAGCAAAGAAAAGGAAAAAAGTCAAAGAGTTGTTAACAACAGTTTGTTTACAGGTGTAGAACATGGTAAACACTCAAATGTTGGGTAGAGGAAAGATAAAGGATTGATGACGGTAGAAATACAAAGTGCACAACAGGGCAGACCTAAGCAAGGATATGAGATTAAGTTGAAGGCAGTTCATGGTGTTGGTTTTGCTAATACTTGTTTGTGTGCAGGTACAGGTGAAAGGAAGCAAGTAAATGTTGAGCCAAGAATGGATAAAGAGCAAACCTCAGGACTGAAAATACAAACACAATCATATGCAAATGTCAACACATTTTCCAATACAGGACAGTTTGGTATGGTAAAATGTAATAGGTTGATTTTAGGAGGGTCATGAGTAATTTAAAGTGTTTTGAGTCTTTTTATTCTAAATAAGGTCAGTTAAGACCATTTATGTTGAAATTAGGTGAGTTGGAGTTTTGGGGAGTCAAGTTGTTCAAGATTGCACAAAACAGATGCAATTATTTAAGATGTAATTTTGAGGGAATAGGAGGGGTCAGTGTTTAAAAGGTAGTTAGAAACGTTGGGAAGTTGGAGAACTAAATTATAATTGCTCTATAAAGCCTTAAAGGGCTCGAAGGAAAAGTTTGGTTGATTCATTTGAAGAAAAATTCAAACAAAACACAACGTTCTCTGCATATTCCTGTGTTTTTTATCTTTGTTTCTTCTGTACGGACTTGTACAATTTGGGAAGCCTTGAAATTCATTGGATGTTATACTGACTTGTTCTAAGTACCTTTAGAACTTATTTTGATTGCTTTTTATTCATTTTAAAAGGAGATCTCAGAAGTTTTCATTGACAACCTGTTAATAACACATTGAAGGAGATCTTCAGAATTCAATTGGTACTCATTATGGACCCTACACATTGAGTTATGTGTTTGTATAATTGTCTTTGTAGAGATCATTTGAGGACTAACAATGCAGGAACAGTAGGTCACAAGGAAAATATAGAGGTAAAGGAGGTAAGGATAGTGAAGTTGCATGACAGTATTGTTGTAGGGACTATTGAGTGTCCTGTGGCTATGAATAAGGATGAGAAACAAGTTGAGTTTGTAGGTACAGGGGTACATAAGCCTGCTATAACAGTGATGGAGCCAGTTGATGGAGTAAACAATAAAGGACAGAAAAAATAGGGTATTAAGGACAATTGCAGGCATGTGCATAGCAAAGAAAAGGAAAAAAGTCAAAGAGTTGTTAACAACAGTTTGTTTACAGGTGTAGAACATGGTAAACACTCAAATGTTGGGTAGAGGAAAGATAAAGGATTGATGACGGTAGAAATACAAAGTGCACAACAGGGCAGACCTAAGCAAGGATATGAGATTAAGTTGAAGGCAGTTCATGGTGTTGGTTTTGCTCATACTTGTTTATGTCCAGGTACAGGTGAAAGGAAGCAAGTAAATGTTGAGCCAAGAATGGATAAAGAGCATACCTCAGGACTGAAAATACAGACACAATCATATGCAAATGTCAACACATTTTCCAATACAGGACAGTTTGGTATGGTAAAATGTAATAGGTTGATTTTAGGAGGTTCATGAGTAATTTAAAGTGTTTTGAGTCTTTTTATTCTAAATAAGGTCAGTTAAGACCATTTATGTTGAAATTAGGTGAGTTGGAGTTTTGGGGAGTCAAGTTGTTCAAGATTGCAAATAGATGCAATTATTTAAGATGTAATTTTGAGGGAATAGGAGGGGTCAGTGTTTAAAAGGTAGTTAGAAACGTTGGGAAGTTGGAGAACTAAATTATAATTGCTCTATAAAGCCTTAAAGGGCTCGAAGGAAAAGTTTGGTTGATTCATTTGAAGAAAAATTCAAACAAAACACAACGTTCTCTGCATATTCCTGTGTTTTTTATCTTTGTTTCTTCTGTACATACTTGTACAGATTTGGGAAGCCTTGAAATTCATTGGATGTTATACTGACTTGTTCTAAGTACCTTTAGAACTTATTTTGATTGCTTTTTATTCATTTAAAAAGGAGATCTCAGAAGTTTTCATTGACAACCTGTTAATAACACATTGAAGGAGATCTTCAGAATTCAAGTGGTACTCATTATGGACCCTACACATTGAGTT
>VDFB02054169.1:0-27814 GCA_007258455.2 Sequoia sempervirens | reverse complement strand
ATTCATCCAGCAAAAGAACAAGGAAAAAAATCTTTTCAGAAAGAGTGGCCTAAAAAGAGTAAGACAAAGGAGGAAGAACTCAAGGAGTGTAGAGTCACCGTTATTTGGGCAAGGGTAAAGTCCATTTTATTGAGATTGTTTCAGACAGTGAGGATGAAGGCGAGAATGGACAAATACAGGGCAATGAGGATAGTAGTTCAGAGGATGAGAAACCGTAGGTGGAAACTAAGAGTGGAGCTATTGCTACTATTTTAGGTACCCCCAGGTTCAATTCCTTCAGAGTTAGGGGGGTTTTGTAGGGTTAGCATGTTACAATGTAGATAGATAGTGGGGCAACCCACAACTTCATTGACTCAGCCTTAGTGGCTAAGTGAGGTATACCTAAGCAAGACTTTGAGGGGTTTACTGTTATGGTTGCAGATAGGTTCAATATGTCTTGCATACAGAGGATTCCTCAATTAGGTGTCACCTTGGGAAATTATACAATCACATATGATTTTTATGTAGTTGACTTGGGTGATACGAGTGTTATACTTGGTATACAGTGGTTGCATTCGCTGGGTAAATCTTCACAGTACTTCCAAACTATGGAGTTGAAGTTTAGGGCAGCAGATGGCAAGAAGGTTGTGCTTTGAGGTATGCCTAATGGGGCCCCGAAGATTGTGTCAACGAAGAGGATGGAGAGTATCTTCAGGCACATAGATGTAGCATGGGCTGCAAAATGCCTAATCACAACTAAGGATACACCTAATGGAGATCAACCATATGATATTGACATATAGACACTTCTGGGTAAGCACGACAAGGTGTTTGGGGAGATCCCTCCAAGGAGGCCACCAGATAAGGGGTTTGAGCACACCATTGAGTTGGAGGAGGGGGCCAAGCTCGTCATTACTACCCCCTACTGTCATCCTAAAAAGTTTAAGGATGAAATAGAAAAAGCAATCAAGGAATTGCTTGACATGGGATACATACGGTTGAGTTCCAGTCCTTTTGCTTCTTCCATGGTCTTGGTGAAGAAGGATGGGACAATGAGGACATGCATAGACTATAGGGCTCTCAACAAGAAGACCATCAAGAACAGGTACCCGATACCCAAGATTGATGAGTTGTTGGATGAGTTGCACAATGCAATGTATTTCTCTAAGATAGACCTTCGCTCAAGGTACCATCAAATCAGGGTTAGAGAGTAGGATGTTCATAAGATGGCCAGTGTCATTACGACCATTATGAGTTCTTAGTCATGCCCTTTGGCTTGACTAACATACCTGCAACATTTCAGTCTTGCATGAATCACATTTTTAACAAACAGTTGCACAAATATCTCCTTGTATTCTTCGGTGATTTGCTCATATATAGTAAAACGTGGGATGATCATCTTAAGTAGTTGGATGAGGTGCTAAGTATTATGAAGGAGCAGTCTTTGTATGCTAAGGCCTCGAAGTGTGAGTTTGGCCTTAAGGAGATACTGTATTTGGGACATGTAATCAACGCTAAGGGTGTACAGGTCCACTAGGAGAAGATCCAACCAGGCAATACTTGACTGGCCATTGCCTAGGACAATGACAAAGTTGTGAGGGTTCATTGGATTATGTAGCTACTACAGGTGTTTGTTAGAGGGTTTTCTCAGTTGGGAGCATCTTTGACATACCTCACAAAAAAGGGAGCATTTTGTTGGTCTGAGGAGGCACAACGAGCTTTTGATAAGCTCAAGGAGGTGATGAGCACTTTCCTTGTGTTGGCACTTCCTGATTTTACACAACCATTTGTCTTGGAGTGTGATGCATCCGGTGAGGGCATAGGTGCGATATTAATGTAGAACATACACCCTATTGCTTTTGAGAGCCACAAGTTTAGAGGGCCTGAGAGACTTTACTCCATCTATGATAAGGAGATGCTCGCCATAATGCATGCATTGGTGAAGTTCAGGCAATACTTGGTTGGGGGTAAGTTTGTGGTGAGGACCGACCATAATAGTCTTAGGTATTTCTTGGAGCAGAAAGATTTAAATGAGAGGCAACAAAAGTGGGTTAGTAAAATATAGGCCTACGACTTTGACATAGAGTATGTGAAGGGGAAGAAGAATGTTGTTGTAGATGCCCTTTCTAGAAAACCAGTAGCCTGCTCACTTACAGAGATTTTAGCTGACTGGAAACCTCATCTTTTGGTAGAGTACTCCAAAAATAACTTTGCATGTGAAGTGATGGATGGACAGGTGCAAGATGATCAATACAGAGTTATGGATGATATCATCTTCTACAAAGGCAGGATCTACCTAGTGCTAGAATCCAAACTCAAAGAAAAGATTGGGTTGTGTAGTTATTATAGGTGGTTTGTGAAGGGATTTTCACAGTTGGGGGCACCTTTGACAGATTTGACTAAGAAGGGTGCAATCAGTTGGTTAGAGGAGGCACAATGAGCTTTTGATAAGCTCAAGGATGTGATGAGTAGTTGTCTAGTATTGGCGCTTCCAGACTTCACACAACCGTTTGTTCTTGAGTGTGATGCCTCGGGTGAAGGCATAGGAGTAGTATTGATGTAGAATCGACACCCCATAGTCTTTGAGAGCCGTAAATTGAGGGGACCAAAGAGACTATACTCCATCTACGACAAGGAGATGCTCGCCATTATGCATGCCTTGGCGAAATTCAAACAACATTTAGTTGGGGGGAGATTTGTGGTGAGGACCGACCACAATAGTCTCAGATACTTCTTGGAGCATAGGGATTTGAATGAGAGACAGTAGAAGTGGGTCAGCAGGATACAGGCATATGATTTTGATATAGAGTATGTGAAGGGGAAGAAGAACGTGGTTGCAAATGCCCTTTCCAGGAGGCCTTTAGCTTGCTCACTTTCCAAGATTTCCGCAGATTGGATGTTACATCCCAAATTGTGAAGTTACTATTTACCGTTAATAGATAGGGTAAATTTGAATATAGTGTGAATTCTAGAGATGAATTAATGATGCTTGTACCTTGTTTTCAATATGAATGTTATCTCACTTGATGTTGTTTCATTTGATGTTATCTCAGTTGATGTTATTCATGGTGAAATACTGCATAAGGAGGTTAATGAATCATTTGATTTATCTTGTGATGTTTATGTATACTACTATTGTTGTGAACATATGAACCATTCCTCCAGGCAGAGGGGAAATATCACTTGGGAGAGGGGCTTGGTTGTTTAACCGGTAAAGTGAATTAACTGAGCATACACACATGTCATCTTAGATTGAGTAAACTAAGTCAATCTATGTGGATTATAGGGAAGTCATCCATAGCATGTATGTTGCATTAGGAGTCTTGTCTCCCTTTGTATGCATTTATGAATGATGTATATCCATGTATTTGTCTTGTGATATTACGATCATTGTGATGGTAACATAAATGGTTGTATGTGAAATGGAAGTAAACATATATGCATGTATATTGTATATACACGTATTCATATGTATATACACATTGATACAAGCGTATGCTGGCAAATGGATGTGCTCATATGGATGCATCAATGTGGTATACTTACATATACGTGTACATAGAGGTATACAGTGATATATACATGAATATATGCACACAACCTATATATGTGATATTAATAATATTATATTATTATCTATGTTCCATGCCCTGTTGGGGACGGGGACGGGGGGACGGCAGGGGACGCGTTTTCGCGACGTTTCCTAAGGGGCAATTTTTAGGGGACGGCAGGGGACGGCGACATACAAAATACATATATATATATGATTTTTTCAAAATTAATTAATATATTAGAGAGAGAGAGGGAAAGAGAGATAGATATGTCAATACATTAATAATTGATAACAACAATATCAATATGTAAGTAAATCGCGAGAGTAGTACTATAATAGCATAAGACATGTCATTAAAGCATTATAAAATTTATCACAGCAGTATCAAACATTAATAAAACCATGGTCTATCAATATCCAAATGTCTCAAACATGTATCCAGAAGTCTCAAAGTTCAAACATGAAAATCAAAATATTAAATACAAAAGTCTATGAAATTAAGCCTCATTCGGGCTATGAATATCCAAAGACTCAGAACTATCTAAGTCACTATCATCCTCTGGCAAGAGTGGATCATCCAATGGTAGCCCGACCAATCCTGATTGCGTCTCCTCCTCATCAATTTGCCTAACATCCTCAGGATCAACATCCCATCGTGCTGCTGGAGTCTGCCGATACTCAATAGTCTGTCGGTCCTGAAGTCTCAAGGCACTGTGAACTGCAACTAATTTCTCAGCTCGTTTTGAAGTAAGCCTGTTTCTCTTAATGGAGTGAATGAAGCCATAGGTGGACCAATTCCTCTCTGCAGCAGAGGAACTAGCAATCTGTGAGAGCAAACGAATGGCAAGTTGTTTCAAATCCGGTGTGTCCTTCCCATGGAATTTCCACCATCCAATGGGGTTGTTCTGTGCAATGGTGGCCCTATCCGTCCTAGCCTCTGGTTTGCTGAATGTAGGACCCTGAAGATCAGAAAACATAAGCCACTGCTCTCTAAGAATGGTTGCCTCCTCGCTAGTATACATTTTACGAAGGGCTGCTGTAAGCCCCTCTATCACCTCATCATCCTCAGAAGGAAGCATTCGGCCAGGTCTAGGTACATACCACTTTGGATTAAGAGCATAGGCAAGCATATGAAGAGGGGTATTCATTGTGTTCCACCTCTTTGTCACAATAGGCCTAATATGGTCCTCATAAAAACTCATCTCAAGATCATTTTTACGAATAGCTTGCTTCATTTGGTCAAGCATGCTATCAAAAGTCTCATATATCTCTCCCAAGCTAGGAGAGTTTGTATCTGCATACCGAATTACTGCAACAGCTGGTGATATAAAAGAGCAAATATACCTACAAAAAAACAAATTAAAAATTAGAACTTTTAAAATACAAAGACTAAAGTGAGACAAAGTGTAAGTGTAACAAATTCAAAAACAATTTAAATTTTCAGATTTCTTACTTGATATTGGCCCACCAAGTTTCATTGAGTACTCTATCTCTCACTTCCTTGCCTTCACTTGTCTTCGATAGAGTCCACCTTTTCCATTCTACACAAACAACCATGGCTTGTAGAGCATCTTGGACCTCCAACATCCTCTCCAACAAAATATAGTAGCTAGCATACCTAGTCTCAACTGGTTTGAGGAATTCTTTCTTTGAATAAGATCGGAATAGTGCAAGTGAAGTTTGATGGTTGCATACAAACATTTGTATGTTTCTAGCCTCTAAAACTGCTGCCTTCACCCAATCTATTTTGCCAATGTCTTTCAAAGCATTATTCAAAGCATGTACGCAACATGGAGTCTAGAAAATATGTTTGTAAGCACTCTCAATCATCAAACCAGCTAGCTTACAAACACGAGCTGAATCTGTCACAACTTGCACAACATTAGAAGGCCCAACCTCCTCTATGGCCTCCCTCAAAATGCCAAACTGAAAATCAGCATCCTTAAGCTTCCCAGAACAATCAATGGCTCGAAGAAAGTATGAACCAGCAGGGCATGTAACAATAACATTAATAAGTGGCCTATGTCGAATATCACTCCACCCATCCATGACAATGGAACAACCGGTCCTAATCCATGTTTGCCTCATCTCCTCCATCATCATGGTAGCTTTTGAATATTGTTTGTCAAGGAGGGAGGTACGCAATCTATATTCTCCAGGGGGGCATAAGAGGATCCTACTGCCAATATTTCTCTCACCATTGTTTTGAAATAAGGTGACCTTGCCAAATGAAATGGAAGAGCATGTGCATAAAAGAATTTGGCCACTGCATCATCAACTTGCTCACGTTTTTGCACATTCATTAACCCCATGACTGAAACTTTCTCACTTGCTTTCCTCTTCCCTCTATCACAACTCTCTCCAACTGATACATTGGAAGAGGCTTGCAAATCAGCTAATGACCGTTTTTTGTTTTGAATGGTAATCATTTGGTCCTCACTTACTCCAGCCAACTTTGCAAATAGAAGTTGTTGCTCCAATGTTATTGCTGTACAAACTCTAACACCCTTTCCACAGTCACCCACTAGATGGCCTCTAATTCTAGTATAGCTCCCATGGTATTCAGTTTTACAAACATGACAAAACCATTTCCTGCTGCCCCCTGAATTTTTCTTCTTGTTGGTGGTCACATCTGTGGAAAACTGACGCAATGGTTTCTTCTTGTTGAAAGGGCCTTTTGCAAACCTTTGAAGAGTGGGTATAGGGCATGCAAAATGGTCTGAAGAAGTATGGGTTGGAATTTCAGAGGTAGAAGAAGGGTTATGTGGCATTTCTACAGCTTCATTTTCACTATCACTAATCTCAGTCTCATGGTCACTGCCACTATTGCTGTTGCTGCTCATTTTGGATGCTTTTTTTTTTGTTGAAAGCCTGAAAAATGAAAATTTGTAAAACTAAATATTAAAATAATAAATTATTAATGTTTAACACTTTAAAAAATTAAACTTTAAACCCTTGCATTCTCTGTTATTCTGAGCATAAAATTAAAAAAGCCCTATGGCTACTTTTTAATTTTATGCTCAGAATAACAAAGAATGCAAGGGTTTAATAATTTCATTTAAAAAAAAACTTGCATTCTCTATTATTCTTAGCATAAAATTAAAAAATAGCCATAGGGCTTTTTTAATTTTTTGCTCAGATTACACAGGAATGAAAGGGTTTCAAGTTTCAACTTCAAAATCTAAAACTTAAAAAAAATTAAAAAAAGATTGAAACAATGAAAACTAAAACTAAAAAACAAAATAAACTTTAAATTTATTAATTTCTAAGCTCAATCTAAAATTTAACCTGCTGTAGATGTGTGCCGACTACCAAAGCTCCCTCAGATTTTCGCGGAGTGTCTGAAGCTTGAGACGTGGCTGCTTGTGCATGAGATGGTCGATCTTGAAGCTTGTTATGGTCGCGCCTCACCCTGCTGTGCGTCGAGCTTCCTTCCTGTGTGTGCGTCGAGCTTCCTTAGAGCTTCCTGTGCATCGCGTGTCGTTGCTTTCTTCCTGTGCGTACTGCGTTGAGCTTGCTTCCTCCCTGTGCGTCGAGCTTGCTTCCTCCCTGTGCGTCGAGCTTGCTTCTGTGCGCGGGTTTTTTTGGTGACTGGTGAGGCTTCCTTGCTGTGCGTGGGTGAGAACTGAGAAATAAAAGAGCCCTAAAAAAGTTAAAAACAAAATGCGTCGAGCTTGCTTCTGTGCGCGGGTTTTTTTGGTGACTATGAGGCTTCCTTGCTGTGCGTGGGTGAGAACTGAGAAATGAAAGAACCCTAAAAAAATTAAAAACAAAATGCCCGCTAAATTATATTCGCAACTTCAGCAAAAATGAAAAATCATATTCGCCTTTAGACTTTTATTTGTTTTTAGACTTCACTCTTCAGCAAAAATTAAAACATTAAACTATGGTGGGCCCCGCGCGACAGAAGAAGCCTAAAAAAATTCATTTTTTAATTGTTTTTGGATATTTTTTACTTCCAGCTACGGGGGGGACGGCTAACCGTTTCGGGTACAGGGAACTGTCCCCAATCCGTCCCCAATCCATATAGGGGACGGGGAAACGTCCCCAAAGGCCAAGGAACGTTTCCTAGCGTTTCCGAAGAAATTTGCATTTTCGGGGACGGCAGGGGACGGGGACAGGGGGTTTTGGGGCAGGGGACGCGTCCCCATGGAACACAGATTATTATTGCTTGATGACTTTACATATATATATATATTTATATATCGGGTATATACTGACTGGCTCATGGTATATCTATATATTGGTCAAATATATATATATATATATATGTAATTATATAATAAGGATTATATATAATATTATTATGGTTATATTAAAATATATATATATATATATATATATATATGTTAATAATACTCGAGTATTTATATATATATATATATATGTTTAATATATTTAAGACTATAACAATATTTATATAATCAAATATATAATGGAATTATATTTTATTTAATTTCTCAATTTATGAAAATCGAATTATTTTCTAAATTAATCTCCACTTTGGAAATTAACTTATTTCCTAAGTTTAATATTTTAAATCTCATTATTGAAAAATTTAAATTAAAATATATTTCACTTTGAGGGTATATTAAAGTCTAAACTATGGAAATCGATGAAATATCCTTCAGCTGATTATTAATCACCAACCATGAATCGGGCTATTCTTATTTTTATACATTTAAATCACTTGAAACATAGTAAATCGAAATATTTCCTACCACATGAAATATTAATGTCTCAAACTATTGGAAATCAAAATATTTGCTTTTCAAACTATTGAAATGCTTAATGCGTGAAAATGAAAAAAAATGGCGCTAAGAAATACACGCCTGGGTAATGCGCACCTGGAAGTATGAATGATTCAAACGTAGTTATGAGATGGGTCGACTCAGCCAGTAAATGAGCAAGGTGTTTGAAAGATAAACCATGACCTTTTTTGCAAGATGGAAACTTGCCATATTTCATAAATCGCACCATATTTGGGGAGACGCCTGTAGGTGTCAACCCTACATTTTTAACATATGCAAGTTTGAAATATTCTCTGATCTGCTGGAAGTCGATTCACCTCTTTAAGCTATGATTAAGTGTGGAAATCCGCCACATTTCATTTTGAAATATTCAATGAGTAGTTCTGTCAATTTACATGCCTGCAAGAGTGGAAATTGCTGGGCTGGGGGCTCTATAAATAGCCGCCCAGTTCATTCATCAAGAATTACTTGCAAAATCCGAATTTCAACTGATTTCTTTAGTTTGTCTCATAAGTTCATTATTTTGGAATCATATTCATATCTAAGTGTTGAGAACTGAGGAATTACCAGTTCATTATTATCCGAGTTTGTCTCAATACAACTGGGATCAATAACATATTGTATATTCACCATTATAGAGTATAATTCTGAGTGAGAATCCTATCAACATTGAGGGTTTATGTTGTGTAATAAAGACAACAGCTTGAGATGAAAATACCAGTTGAATAAACTGAGTTGAAGTGTTGAGAGGAAGACTGAAATTGCATCATTTGAAGGAAAGCTTATAATCAGGCATGAGATATTCTTCATCTTTCAATTCTGTTTCTGATTGCTATATATCTACTTCTTTGTGTTTACTGTATGTGCAAGGGTAGAAAGTCATTTCTTAGTCCGCATTTTAGATTGTAGAGAAAATGAGCTATTATGAGAAATGCTTACCTAATTGTACTAGGAAGAAAATTGTGAGAAGGTTAAAGGTGCATATTTGTGTGAAATTGCATAATTTGTATGATCTCCATATAAGGAGAATACAATGATATTAGTTAATATTTACTAGGATCGAAATGAAGGCAGAGTTAAGTAAGGTCTTTTTAGCTTAAGTTATTAGGTTAACTGAGGTAAGCTTGAGTACTCCTAGGATAAAGATTTCCTGATTAGGAGGGATTGTATAAGACACATGTAGACTGTTTCATTTCTAGTAGATAGAATGTTGTAGGTAGTCTGGGGTGACTGATTACCCATTTAAGGACATAGCCTATGCGTAGTGTAAGATAGTCCTAAGTCAAATCGGTCCTGAGTAGTGTATGTGATAGATGACTTACTCAGTCGTTTAGTAAACTAAAATACTTTGGCGAAAGTAATGTAATGTACCTACATCCTCTTAGATCAGGCGATAATTACATTGTCAGTTCACCATGGTCCATTAAGTGCATACTAGTTCAGGATTGTGGGAATTACAATGATCTAGTTATGTAGGACACACCACTATGCTCAGTTGGTTAACAATATCGGTTACTCAACCAATTCCTTCGACGAAGGGAGGGCCGTCCATTGAATAATGGATGTGCAGGGGACCACATTATTAGTTTGTGGTTGGCGGAAAAGCACCCGAGTGATGTTTCTCCTCCACAGCAGGCTACTGATGAACCAAGATTTGAAAGGCCGAACTCCTGGACTTTCTTACTACTATTTGTTCTAAAGCTCATTGGAGCTATGTTAGTTAAGGTATGTATTCTTGTTTCATGTACTTGTGAAGTTATTATAATGAAATGAAATCTTTATTGTAAATAGATATGGAAACTTGTTCATGTATTATCAATAAAGAAAAGGAAATTTTTTATTGCAATGTGATGTTAAACACGTTTATTTACTCGTATGATGTAAATTTAGGAAATTATTACTTTACCGAAGGGTTGGCACGTCACATTGGAAATTCCTCTTGTTTGTGGAATATTCCAAGAATAAGTTTGCTTGCGAGGTGATGGATGGATTGATACAGGATGACAGGTACCGAGTAGTGGATGATGTGATTTACTACAAGGATAGGATTTACTTGGTGCCAGAGTCTAGATTGAAGGAGAAGATATTGTAGGCTTCTCATGACACTCCTGTAGCAGGCTGTCAGGGCTATTTCAAAACTTACAGACAGGTCAGAGAGAGGTTCTCATGGAAGGGCCTCAAGGATGATGTATTGAGACATGTTAGGGAGTGTGTGACTTGTCAGCAGAACAAGTTAGAGCATTCACATCCAGCCGGATTGCTACAACCATTGCCTATTCTAGAGCAGGAATGGGAGAGCATTTCTATGGACTTCATCACAGGTCTACCTAAGGTGCATGGGAGAGATAGTATCTTTGTGGTGGTGGATCGGTTGACGAAGTACGCTCACTTCTTTGCTATTCCGACAAAGTACAGGGCTCCTTAGGTAGCTGAGTTATTTTTTAGGGAGATTTTCAAATTGCACGGGCTACCTCAGAACATAGTCAGTGATAGGGATAGTAGATTCATGAGTGCATTCTGGCAGGAGCTGTTTAGATTGGCTGGTACTGATTTGACTTCGAGCACAAGTTACCACCCTCAAACAGATGGGCAGATGGAGATTGTGAACAAGTAGATTGAGGGGTACTTGCACAACTACATTGCAGGGAAACAACGGGCATGGATTAAGTGGTTGCACCTAGTAGAGTATTGTTATAATACCACTCATCATATGTCCATTGGGATGAGTCCTTTCTGAGCTTTGTACGGATACGATGCACCTTCATTCATGGAGATGGCTTTTAGTGAGAGAAGGGCTCCCAAAGCCAAGGATTGGATTCAGGAGAGTCAGAGACTCAGAATATCTTGAGGGCACTCAAAGATAACCTGTAGGTGGCACAAAATCAACAAAAAACATATGCTAATAGACACAGGGTGGAGTGTAGTTTTGAGGTTGGTGATTTGGTATACCTTCGCTTGTAACCCTATAGACAATCTTCTCTTAAGAAGAGTGAAGCCGAAAAGGTCAAGCCCAGATTCTATGGACCATACAGGATTATCAAGAGGGTTGGGGAGGCAGCATATGAGTTGGAGCTGCCTGAGAGCAGCAAGATCCATAATGTATTTCATGTTTCGTGCCTCAAGAAGGCATCGGGTCAGCATGTTACTACTTCTTCGAAACTTCCCCCATTGGATGAGGAGGGACATTTGGTCCTAGTCCTTAAGGAGATTGTAGATACTTGAGAGAGGAGGTTGAGGAATAGGGTGGTGAAGGAGTATTTGGTGAGATGGAGAGATGTGCCAACAAAGGATGCCACATGGGAGAATGAGCAGATTCTACAGCACCCAAGTTTGCAATTGCTTGAGGACAATCAATTTTGGGAAGGGAGGACTGTAATGTCCCCTTCTCGATGGCCACTTGGATATTATTTTAGCCTTTATTTATTCCCGAAGGCTAAAAGGAGAAATAAGGGAATAAATTATTAAATTAATTATTTGTAAAGTTATCTCAAATATAAAATATCATAAGATGACTTTATATTTAATTAATTTAATAAAGTGACTAAAAATAAAATAATAACAAAAAGTCACTTAAGTGAATAAAAGAATATTTTATTTTAGAAGCTTCTTGGAGGTGATTGTAATTTCTTTAAAAGGAGCTTTTGGAGGGCATTTGGGACATCTTGAGTTGAATACATTTTATGAATACATTGGTGAGCTTGAATGCTTAGCAACTTGGCCGAGGGTTTGAAAACTCTAAGGTACCGGGTTTGGTTGTGAAATATCAACCCTAGTTGGAGTGGGAGAAGGAGATATTTCAGTCTTTTTTATTGTGCCAAATTTTGTGGCCTTTGGCCAAATTTGATCATTGGAGGCAAATCGATTTAAGGAAAAGATTATCAAATTTTTTGTGGAGTTTTGAAGGTCCTTAGAAAAGGACGATTTTGCATCAAGAAGGGCGATTTTCCTTGCTAGCAGCTGGCACTATTTTTTGTATATTTATTGCTGCAATTTTCAGTCTTTAATGGAGGTCAACCTGCACTTTATATCTTGAGATTTTTGCATATATTGAGCACATATGGCTGCAATTTCTTCTGGGTATTGGAGTGCTTTATTTTAGAGGCAATGGCAATAATTTTTGGTAACATTTGGAGGAGTCTGGAGGCTGCAATTAATTATTTCTGAGGTCTGCAATCAGAACAGGGGCGGCTTCTCTCAAGGAGTCGATTCTTCTTTTTGGAGGGCTATATATTGTAAACAAGGCTGCCACTTCTTCATCGATTCTAGGAGCATTTTATTCCAGGTTCTTTCATATTGTTTAAGCATATTTTCTGCACTTTCATACCAGATTGTAAGGCACTGTCATATAGTTCAATATAGTTGCATATGCTATCATTGTATGCCAAGAGTCTTGGCAATCCTATTGTACTCAGCTTTGCATCAAATGAAAAAGGAGTTATAAGGTTGCATAACATATGTTTGGCAAAATACCTTGGCTGGAGCTTTCATATTCCATTACTAGTTTGCATGGCAAGTGTTTGTGAAAATGTCAATCAGCTGTAAATGTTTATTTCAGTCATTTATTTGCATAAGAAAATACAAAAATATCTTGCATTTTATTTCTCTATCATTAGTAGTCAATTTGCATTGATTTGAAGTGTTCAAAATACATCTTTGGCATCATCAAACACCAAACCCAACAAACAAAAATCCATATCTGCAAATTTAGACTTTGCAAGACAACTATTTGACAAAATTCCTAAGGCAGAAATTGAAGGGTTTTGAGTCAGATTTAGCAAGGCTCTTTACACTATTGACTGGTTACAAGGATTTTTATGTATGTATATATGTTGCTATCCCCAAAAATCAAGACATTTTTTTTGATTGAAACCCATCCTGCTCTTGGAAACTCTTTCACATATATATAAAAAAGTCTTGATTTTATAGGATCTATTTTCCTTTTGCTACAAGTTGTGTAACTAATTTGTATAGTATGGAAGGACTGCAATAAACATGTTCTATTCTTCTCAAAATCTCATGCGATGAGCTATTATTGCAAAAATAGCCTAAGTAATTACCCTTATTTGCTGATTTAAAAATTTCTGTGAGCTCAACACCAACATTGTTTACAAGTGTATGTCTCTTAATAGAGTCGTTCTGAAAATCAACCTTATATGTCATTGGAATCAAAACATGCCTTTCATACTCTGATTTGAAATCATAGGAATGGTTAGGGTGCTTATCATCTTTTATTGGCGCCTTTGAGAAATTGGCAATGGTGAGTCCTCCTCCAACAATTGACAGCATTGTGAAGACTAATTCCAAAGCACATGGAGAAATTGTGCCAATCGACACCTACAAGATTGTTCTAAGATGTGGCGCCAATTTCATATTATGGCGGGTTAAGATGATAATAGAGAAAAGGTCATTTGTTAAATCGTATACACATAGCCTATTTTCTAGGCTGAATCGACAGAGCTTTGTTACTACGTTTGATTTGATCTTGTTTCAGATTATTGACTTAGTCCAACATTGAAACGCTTTTCAGTGGTTTCATATCTGCATTGGATTTTACCAAGGCGCGCTAACGAAGCGACCAGTGCATAAATTAAAAACTTTCCAATTCTCACTTAAAACATGTAAAGGTATCAAGTAACAAAGACGATACAATAAAAAATTTCCTTTCTTTATTGATAAATACGTACAAGTTACAACATGTTTCCACACGAATTCCATTTCTTTTGCAAATACAAATCAGAGTTCAAAAGTAATACCATTACATACATAGCTCGTAAGCTTTTGCACAAATAGAAGTAAGAATGTCCAGGAGTCCTTCCTTCCAAATCTTGGTACATCGGCCGCTTGCTGTGGAGGAGAAACATCATTCGGGCGCTTTTCCGCCAACCACGGACTTATAATGCGGTCCCCCGCACACCTATCGTTAGATAGATGGCCCTCCCTTCGAAGAGGAGATTGGTAGGGTATCCTTTAGCGATTACCAACTGAGCATAGTGCTGTGTCCTACACAACTAGAACCTTGCTATTTCACAATCTCGATCTAGTACCCGGATCACAATGAACTGACAGTGTAGTCTCAACTATCTCACACCTAAGTGGATGTCGTACCTTTCACTACTTTGGCCAAAGTATTCTCATTCAGTACTTCGAATGAAGGTCATCTATCATATACACTACTCAGGGCCGATTTGACTTGAGGCTTCCTTACTCTACGCGTAGGTTTTATCCTTCATTGGGTAATCCGTCACCCCAAGATATCCTACAATCATACGAACCTACTAGAAATGAGACAGTCTACAAGTGTCTTGTATCAACCCTCTTAATTAGGAAATCCTTATCCTAGGAGTACTTAGCTTGCCTCTGTTATTCTAATAACTTAAGCTAAAAGACTTTACTTGATTCTGCCTTCATTTCGTTCCTAATAGATAATAAGTACTCCTACGTATTCTCCATATACAGAGATCTTACACAATATGCAGAAGTCATTCAAAATGCAAATAAATCCCTCCCTTTTATCTTTTTCCGTTATTTCTCTTAAATGTAAGATAAGTAAACTAATCCCTTAAGTTCTTTACTCATATAATCCCTTTTTCACAATCCTTCAGTCGTTGAAACCGTATATACTCCTCATATGGAGTTCATACATATTTCTTATCTTAATGCAAAACATTCACTAATGCCAATAGGTTTTTACTCCAGAAAAACATGCATAACTATTCCTTAAGGTAATTTACTTACATGACGCAATATAGAATCATTTCTTATTTATCTTAACTGAAGTAGTGAACTCAATGCAATTCCTTAACTATGCACATTCAGTATTTACTCTTTTAGATGTATATTAAGAAAATACGCTCTAGACTATGAAAGAATAAACATCATGCCTGGTATATGCCTTTCCTTTTAGAGGGTGAACTTGATTGTGTTTGCAGCTCCTCAGACCTCCAACGAAAGACTTCCAGCACCAGTCTCAAACTCTTCCTTCGAAATTAATTAATTGCTACAGCTGTGATTAAGAGCTTCTTCCAGCACTGTTTTGGCAGTGGCTCTCAAATGAGGATGGCAAAATGCAGACTGGCAGTGACTCTCAAATGAGGATGGCGGAATGCAACTATCCCTCTTTTAATATAAGCTTCTTCTTCTCACAGCACTCTCCCTAAACAAACTTCTATTCTGAAAATTACTATTTCTCTTCCTCTTTACAAGGTATTCTATGCACAAACTGGTAAATGCAGCTGGTATAAATTTCTCATTCTCACACTTTGATTAAAATGATGCAATGCAACATAAATTACTTACAGCAGAAGCTTCTAAACTCAACAGGATGACTCTAAAGATGAATTGCGCAGATATAAGCTCTCTCAAAACGTCACAAATGAGAAAGCACAAGAATGATTTCGAATGGAAGTTTGTGAAGTATTTATAGGCCGCAGTTAAAACGTTTTCCTCATTTCTGGGCATGCTTATTGACAAATTTCACTATTTACTCAGTCAAAGTGATACCTGCCATGCATCCAATCCTTTAGTCATGATCTTTTAAGATGAATCGACTCCTTTACAGCCAGCAATTCGAAGAAACTTTCAACTTGAAAGCAAAACGAAATTCACAGTCACGTTTTTCTGCCAGGCGTCAGAATTCTTCATGATATTTTTGCTGCATTTTAGGTTAAGTTATAAATCGACCCAGCTCAGCTTTTAATCGCTATTTTCTGGTTTAAACCCTTGACATTGTCTTCTCCCATTCCCAGCTGTGCAGGAGTTCCGCCATTTTCACGGCAAGTTCTTCATTTCATTTTTTTTTTCTATTTATTTCATAAGTTCGACTTTTTCCACTTTTGCCTTGTATTTTGAAAAATTTAAATGATTCATACGGCTATCAAAATTACTTTTGCTTTCAAAATAATAAAATGCGAATTTCTATCCTTTCCAAAAAATGCGAATTTCTATCCTTTTGAATTTGAAATTGTTTTAATAAATTCTATTTATATATTTTATTTATTAATGTATTACTTTAAACATTATTATTTATTTGTATATAAACGTATTTATATATAAATAAATATTAATTTTAATATTACTACATTTAATTAATAAAATATATAAATATATTATTATTTATACATTTCTTATGTATTGATATAATCGCCTTATATATTTATACATAAATATATATGTAAATCCCTTAGACAAAAAATAATTCCCTTATTTATTTTATTATAAAATACTATTATAGTCCTTAAATATATTAATACATAAATATTTAAATACCCGAGTATTTTAAATATTTATATTTAATATAACTATAATAATTTTATATATATCGTTAATATTTAATTACTTAAATATATATTTAACAAATATATAAATATATCGAGAGCCAGTCAGCAACCTGATATTTATATATAAATATATATATTTACATAAAGTCAACAGGGAATAATAATATAATATTATTATTAGTATGTATTTCTTTGTACGCAGTATACACATAAATGTATGTATATCATGTCATTACGTACATATGGGCATATCCATCTGCCGAGTCATATGTATGTATTTGACATGTATATTCATATGGATACTCGTACACGTATACACATACTCACTTGACCTTTTAACGTATATCCATTCACGTTTACCACACAAGGGTCAAAGCACAGTAAGTCAGACAAATAAATAATCATCACTTTTCAAAGCATAAAGAAGTAAACATAACTCCAAGCCTAAGGATGACTTATCTAGACCAACATAACTGACTTGGTTTCTCTGAACCTATACTGACGTGTGTGTATGCTCATTTGGTACTCGTTACTGCTTACCCGACCAAGTTCCTCCCCGAGTGATATCTCTCCTCTGTCCGGAGGATCAGTCTTCATACCTGCACACCATGACATGACATCGGCAGTCATATGCTCATAACAAAGCAGAATACATGAAACATTTCAAAAGTTAGATTATTCATAAATCAATAACCTTCTATTCTCCTTTATGCAATATTTCACCAAGAATAACATCAAATGAAACATCATTCATATTGAAAACAAGGTTCAAGCATCATTAATTCACCTCTAGAATTCATATTTACTCTATCTAGTGATGGTAAATTGTAACGTCACAATCTAGGATGTAACACTTCTCAAGCGCCGTATTTGATTTAATTTCCATTTTCCTTTCAAAGTTCAATGATGAATGTTTAATCGAATAGGAATAATTCGATTTCCCAAGTTCGAATGATATATTTCAGAAATGTTCAATTCACAAAGTTGAAATAATAAAATAATTCAACTGCCATAGTTGAATGATAAATATTCAATTGATTAGGAAATAAGTTGATTTCCAAAGTTGAGAGATTAATATTAAATCAATTAGGAAATAATTTGATTTCCAAAGTTGAGAGATTAATATTAATTATAGTTCATAAATAATATACATATATATATTATATACCAAGGTATTTAAAATTTATATATGTGTGTGTGTGTGTGTGTGTGTGTGTGTGTGTGTGTATTAATTTCACTATAATATATATATGTCCCATTACATATATATTGTGAGCCAGTCAACATACATCCTATATATATATATAACGTATGCTTGTATCGATATGTATATACATATGGATACGTGTATATACTATATATATGTATATATGTCCACTTCTGATTCACTTACATCCATTTACGTTACTATCATAATGATTGTAATATCACAAGACAAATACATAGACAAACATCACTCATAAAAGCATACAAAAGTAGACAAGACTCCTAATATAAACATACAAGCTACGGATGACTTACCTATAACCCACACAAACTGACTTAGTTCACTCAATCTAAGGTGATGTGTGTGTATGCTCAAATAGTTTACTTTACCAGTTAACCGACCAAGCTCCTCTCCCGAGTGATACTTCCCCTCCGCCTGGAGGAATGGTTCATATACCTGCATCCACTGACATAATCTCACAACAGTCAAATGTTCATAACATTAGCAGTATACATAAACATCTCAAGTTAGAATAATCATAATTCAATAACCTTATAATGCACTATTTCACCATGGATAACATCAATTGAAGCAACATTAAATGAGACAATCATTAAATGTGAAAACACTCATATTGATAACAAGGAACAACATATTTTATTCATCCTCTGAATTCTCTTTACAATCATTTTACCCTATGTAGTACTAATAAGTAGTAGCTATATAATCGGGGTATAATAGGAAGCAAGCTATTCCAGTCGCAGAGCCACCAATAGTGTAGTCATCTTTTCCTTCTTCTAGACAACAACCAAGAATGAAGGCTATAAGTCATGCTCCAGAAGGTTTGAAGATTGGTAAAATGGCAAAGAGTGTAAGGAGAAAGCAAGATTTTGATGTAGTTCAACAAGAGCAGTCAACAGTTGTAGAAGTTCCACCTGAAGAGCCCGCACCACAAGTAGAAGATGTGCCTTTGATACTTGATTCTCCACCATTGCCGAAGTCTTCTCCGACCCATATTGATCTAGAAGATGAAGAAGTTGAAGAAGCTGAAGTTGAACCTCCCAAAGAAGTTAGTAGAGACACCTCGTCTTGGCTTGAGAACGTCCTAGGAAGGAAGAGGAGTAGGCCTTCATATCAGCTAAACTTGATAATATTTACCAAGATGCACGTGTAAAGAAACTTAAGAAACAAGTTCACATGGAAAAGAATCCAGAAGGTGAAATTATCATTGAGACTGTTACGCCACCAGAAGATAAGAATATTAATGAGATGAAGGTTGATGATTTAACGGTTGTCAAGGCCAATCTCAACAAAAGCACTCGGCACATCAATGTAAATTTGTTCGAAGTTGCAGCAAAAAACCTAAAGGACAAAGTGCTCAAAGATGGAGAGGATAAGGCAGCCCTCAAGGCTGAAAATCGACAACTCAAACAATATATTTATAATCTTCTTCACAGCACTTCACAAGCTACTCAGTTTCCACAGATTCTAGAGACTGTAATGACCTTGCTCAAATCTGATTGAAAACTTCTGATTTGTGGCCTTGGAAATTTTGTCAAACACTTTGATACAAGGGTCATATGACTGATATAACATTTCAGTTTGCTTTAATGGACTTTCCTTCGCTTAGCATCAATAAGAATGCTTGCAAATGACTCTAAATTGTATAAACAATGTCCTAAGATGAATGTGCAACTTATTTTGGCAATCTTCAATGCATATACATGATCTAAACATGAGAAATGAGCACCTACAGCCAACTGGTATTTTAACAAACAATTGGCATGCAACCTAAAGAGTGCAATATGAACAACTATAACCAAGTGGCATAAATACAAATGCTTGGTATGCAAATTAGAGTTCTAAAGATGAAAGCTACAGCTGTAGGCATTTTATGAAACACTTGCTATGCAATATAGATATTGACTTTCAGCTAGAGACATTAAAACAAACATTTGTCTTACAAACTAAATGAATGCTACAGCTATTCAAATAATGCAACCTTATAACTCCTTTAATGCCAATAATTACAATGCTGATATATCTAGCCAAGACTCTTGGCTTTTGAATACAAATATCTGATATAAATTTGCAACCACTACATTATGCAGATATGAACCAAAAGATGGCATAAAATATGTATGAACCTGGAACTGATAAGCAGCCTGTAGAAATTAGTTTGATCTTCCAGAATGCCTTGAATTTGTCTTCAAAAATTATACGCCTGTACTCCAGGTGCAGCAGCGTTCCACTCCAAAGATCATCTGATTTTTATTTGGTCTCCAACTCAAAATTGTCCCTGTTCAAGGGCTGCGCCTAGCATCTGGATTTAATCTTCAGATTAACTTTCAGCTTCAAACAATGATCTGTGGCTTCAAAAACCCACGCCTCCTATCATAGATGGTAGCGCCTCAATGCCCAAGAGAAAACCAGTGTAAATGTAGCTCCCATATGCCAAATCGAGCTACCTAAGGCCTGGTAAGGATGACTGAAAATAGAATATCAGAACTGCTGGTAAACCAAAATTGGAAGCAATTTGTCCTCCAAGATGATGAATAGATGAAGACTATGCACCTCAAAAATGTCTCCAATGCAAGAATCAATTGAATCATACAAATTGGACCACAATGAAAATCTGAATAGACTGATATCTAAATCTGAATATACACAATGCCAATCAACGTTCAAAGAATGAAGACTTCAATTACCAAAATGTCTCCAATAGTGCTCCAAATCGAATCATACAAAAACTTGGCCAAAGGCCACTAGGTTTTTACAATGAAGCTCAAATAGAAAGTCTGAAGTAACTTTCTCCCAGCTGCAATAATTCAAGTGATATTTCACACCCTCAAAATTGCGTACCAATTGAGAGTTTTTGTTCTCAATGGCCAAAGACAACTGCAGAAACCCTAGGCTCCACAACCATCAAACACCAAACATCAACAACAAATCTGCCTGCTGAGAATGAAGCCCACGATGTTTATTTATTCTTTTTCTTCAAGAGGTCGGCCTTCTTCTAGAACTTTTCCAAGTCAGCTTCTAGAAGGAATATTATTTTATTATTTTAATATTTTAATATTGCACTTTATAATAATATAAAATATAACCCAACTCCTAAAGTGCAATATAACATTATAATATAAAAATAAGGTTTCCAAAAATAGAAATATCCGTGATGATACTAGGAAAACCTTCATGAAGTCGTGAAATGAGCCAACCAATCAACTGGGTATCTGCCAAACGACCCTCTTATCACACGCTATTAGCCTACGAGGATCAGGTATAGGCTAATTCCTCCAAACTCCAATGCTCATGAAAAAGGGGACATTATAGAGACACTGGTTGATGAACATCAGTTAAGACAGTTGTATATGGGAAGCATATGCGGGATTGGATTGAGGAATTCATCACTAGAGGTAGAGTTGTTCTTGCAGAGATATATCAGTTAAGGTATAATGCCCATGATCTGCGGCAAGGGATTCAAGGGTTTGAGCAGTGTATAGTGGAGGTGAAACCTTTGCATGAGATAATTATTTCAGATTTGAAGACTGCATATGATTTAGTGGTTTCAAGAGAACATAAGAGACAAATCCTTGCATGGAGAGAATGTCACCTCTTCAAGGTGAAAACTTATGAGAAAATATCTGAAGAGTTAGTTGTATACAAATAGAGGGTTGTTGATGTTCTCTAGTTCATAAGTGAATTTGTTTCAGAGATCCCTTGTCGGTATCGTCACGGTGATGGTTTGTGATGTGCCACACTCCGGTGATCCACTCTGCTACCACTGTAGTGATATGCTTTGATACCACCGTGATGAACCAAACTCACCGCTGATTTGATTTTTGCTCGTTAAAGGTCTGATTTTGGTTTGTAATATGCTTTTCTTGTTTTTGGTGTTTTTGTGGTTTGATGCCAAATGATTTTAATAATTTTCTTACAACCATATGCATATAAAGAACTCAAATTAAACTAAACTTAGAATGATAACTTCAAAGGAACTCAATACACTAGCTAAGAGACTTCCTTCATTACAATAGAGTGCTAAAATTATATATCTTTCATACATTTTGGAATGAGACACCATTTACAACTAAAGACAAACTTGCAGCCAAATGCACTGTGAACAGTGCTTGCTACAGTACCCGCGCCCACCAAAATGCTCATACAAATTAAATGACAAACTTCCCCTACCGATTTCTTGATGAAAAAGCTTCTAAATAAGAGGGCGCCCCTTTTAGGAAAGAAAGCAGCAACAATATGAAGGCATTTTTCTTACTAGAAGATGTAGAAACCCTCACATGATGGCGGCTGGCTGTAGGTGGTCAAAATCAGCTCCAACAATCTTCAAAAAGCGAGCCACGACCTCAAAAACATGAATGGAACCTCTATCAGCGATTTCCCTTGCAATGGATGACTTCTAACCCTTGAAAACAGCAAGATATGGCTCCTACGAATCAAGCAAAGCTCAGACCTGCACTTTAAAGTGGTCTTTCACACTCTCAAGATGCATAAACTCTAACTACAAGCCCAAACCAAGCTTACCCACTGCTGAAATTGAGAAACCCTAGTTTCTCTCTTCCACAATCTCCAACTCCCAAGTTTCATTCAACAAACAATCATCATACATGAGAAGTTTGAACTTTCTCTTCTCCTTTTATAATTTTCCCTTGAAATCACTATTCATTAAAAAAACACTATTCACTTAAGTTATTTCTTTTTTCACTTTATTAGTGAATAGTAACAGCAAAATATAAAGTGACCCCTTTAACAAATAGACACATGGTCCCCAAGCCTGAGTAAGTGAAATAAGTGGTGATGAACAATATTTTAAGCTCCAATTACACGCCAAACGCGCAAATTCACCACGTCACCAACTCCGGATACCAATACTGCCTTTAACCAACCAAGTGCCCGTTCAAGTGATCCTCTATCCAAACCCATTAGCCTACAAGGATCGACATAATAGGCTAATCCAATGACTCTGATGCTCGCGAAAGAATGGGGACATTACATGGTTCTTTCATTGAACTTGATGAAGTACAAGCAGAGTTCTAGAATATTGTTCGTGGCAGTGTTAGCAGTGATCTTGTTGCTGGAAAGATGAGTCAGATTGCAGTGATGTTAGCAAGATTTGATAAAGTAGCTGAAGATGTGAAAGATTCTCTAAGTTTAATTGTAGAAGGTGAAGAGATCTTGGAAAAGCGGAATTTTGTTATAGACAGTATTGATGCTCCTGATAGAGATACAGTTTCCAGCTTTTTGGCGGATGTGGTTGAGATTTAAAGCGACAGTCAACTAGAAGCTTTCTTTCTATTCTTGTCTCAATTATTATCCATTCATTATAGAAGAGAAAGAATCAAGTTGTAATAGTTGGCACTTTCCCTATTTTTATGCTTTCATAAGTTGTTAGATGCTTATCTTGTTTTAGTTTTAGAAATAAAGCTTGCATCTTGGCAAGTCTTAGTTGTAAAAGCAAGGAGATTTTAGGGTTCCCTACTCCTCTGCTTGTGTATAAATAAGGGCAGCCTTTCCCATTTTACTTTAATGGTTATTGTGATAGAAATTGCTGAACCTACTTTGCTTGCAAGTTGTTGTTGTTCAATTTCAGTTCACTTAGTGTAAGAGCAAGTTTGCAAGCCTATAATGCTGCAAGTTGTTTAGTTTATGTGTCTTGTGTCAATGTATTCTGGTTGATCGCTAAGCTATAAGCCTGTTATTGCTACAATCCTACTGTCCCAGAAGTGTAATCTTTGTTACTTGAAATTTTAGAAAATAAAATCTTATGCCTGCTTTGCTGCTCTAATCTACTATCTTAGATTTCCGTTTTATGTGTTCTGCTTATATAATCTTTACTTGCATTGAAAGTACAGTAGATATGCGTTGGAAGAAAGTTTGTTTAAGTATTTGTGTCAAAAAATCATTCCTTGTTCATTTCTAACTCTCAAGCTTTGAGTTTACTTGAGTGGTTAGAAATGTCCTTAGAGTAGGCTTAGTCATAGTTGAAATTCAAAAGAGAAAATCTCAGTTACGGCACTAGAGTTTTATAACCTTGTGCTCTTAGCTGAACAAAAAGATTGGAAAATTAGTTTAGTTTACTTTCTTTAAGCAACATCAACAAAGAGGGAGCTTCCCCTCCTAATTCAAAGAGCAGTTAATCTTTGCATAGCTGTCTGTTTCTAATTCGCATTCTAGAGGTGTGAATTGAAACGCCAACACATTTGCTCCATTTCCTTCAATCACAGAGCTTGTAGTTGTTAAGTTTATTCATCAAGGCAGATTGGAGGAGTTTATCTTGAGATTGTTGGCTGCATTACCCTCATTGTTGGGTCATACCATTGCTGAAGCAAGCCATACAACTTTTGGAGGGGGCATGTGAGTTCATGGTTGGGACGCCTAGGATTTGGGGTTGTTTATTGTTGTAGATTGGGCGCCTAGGCTAGGCAAACACTCAACAATCTTGAGAGAAGCGGAGGTATCATCGGTCAAGGGTTTTATCAAACATTTTCCTGCTTCCAGCTAGCTGGTTTCTACTACAGCCCATGGCCAAGTGAAAAACATTTTCTGGGGCAGAATATTACACTTGTGTCAAGGTAAATGTCCATTTCCTACAATTATATCTAACACAACACCTTAGGGAAGCTCTCCTTGGTTTAGTAGATCCAAAAGTTGAAAAAGGCCTTACCCCCCTCAATAAATTGGTCCATTGTTGCCCAACCTAATCATAAGTTTGGGGTCTTTGTCCTTAGTTTAACACCCTTGGTGCTTAGGAAAAGATCTGCCTTTATGGATTTGGGACCTACAACCATGTGCACTAGCAAGCTCATTGGTAATCCCTATACGGAATTACTCCTTGGGAATGGAGAATTTTCCTCCTCAACTCCATTTTCCAATAGGGTTTCATCCTAGCACAAAGAAATGATCACAAAGGCTCAATTTCGGAAACAAGGGTTTGATAGATAAAAATGTTAGAGAAATGTACAAACTTGAGGTGCCTAGTATCCTTGAAGAGTATCATAGGAGGTTTAATGAACTGAACGTTGAAGTTCCCTTTGATTATTATTTAGAGATACTTGGAGATTGGTATCCCAACAAAACAGGCCTATATGAATACATAAAAAGATGAGAAAGATAGAGGAAATGTCAAATGAAGATCTAGAAAAAACATAATGAAACTAGAAACAATGATAGATGCACTTGAGCCACAACTACCAAGAGAGATCAAAAAAGAATTTGTGGAGTATGAGCCAAAGGAAGAAGATAAACCAAAATCAAAAACACTAGAAGTTCCTAAGGAGCAAGAACATAAGGAGAAAGGATAAAACAAACCATTGAGCAAGAACAAAGAGAATCTGCCATGCAAGGTGAAGTTGATACAAAAGTTACTATTCAAAAAGCACCCCTCAAGCTCCCAAAGATTGAATTCGTCCCATATGAGGGTGATTTTCAAGATAGTTGTAAATAATGAAAGTGATAATAATTTTTCAATAATGTCAAAATGGCTGAATATTGGCATTGATACAAATTTCTCGAAGGCATCAATAAAAGAAGATAAGCACTCTAACCATTCCTATCATTTCAAATCAGAGTAAGAAAGGCATGTTTCGATTCCAAAAGACATATGAGGTTGATTTTCAAAATGACTCTATTGAGAGACATACACTTGAAAAGAATGTTGATGTTGAGCTTGCAAAAGAATTTAAATCAACAAATAAGAGTAAGCACATAGGCTACTTTTGCAATAAAAGCTCATGGTAAGGGAAGAATATAACATATTTATTGCAGTCCTTCCATAATATACAAAATACTTATCATCATGGTAAGCGCTATAAGGAAGGTGAAAGAGTGAAGGCCACAACTTGTAGCAAATCGCAAAGAGATCCTTCCACTCAAATTCAAAATTTTCTATGCATAAGAGCATGGGATCTAGGGGATTCCCTGAGATACCCTATACTAAAGTATAAATTGGAACAAGCAATGGGTTTCGGCCTAATGCAACATCTTGTTGGTTCATTGCCTATTCATGGTGTTTCCATTCCAACTACTCAAGGAAGCAACAATGTACTTGATCTCATTGGAGCTCTCACAAATATGAAAGAGGATCTTTAGGAGGTAGTTTTATTCCCACTTATATGATACTTGGGAGGCAGTGAACTTCCAAGTAGTGTAGTCTCCTTTGGAAGCGTATCAAAGGCTAATGATTCAAAACTTTCCTAAAATGACAAACTTTAATGAAGCAGTGGATGTTGTGCATAAAATGTTCATGGTAGAGTTTTTAGTTCCTAGATATACTAGAGTGGTGCAATAGAAACTGTAATGTCCCCTTTTTAGTGAGCATCAGTGTTTGGAGGTTAGCCTATCATTAGGTCCTCGTAGGCTAATAATGATGATTAGAGGACCGTATGTGGGAGTTAGTGAGTTCTCCAGATGGTCGTTGGTGGTGTTTTCATCTCTAGGTCCTTGGCATATTCAGAGGTGATCATCTCCATGGGTTTCTGGCTTCATTTATATACACTTACTATTTTTAATAAGTCAGTGGGTTGTTAGAGGCCAGCCTTACTATTTATAGTAAGGCATCCTGGGGAGCAGAGGAATCAGTGGGCTATCTTTTGGCATCGGAATTGGTTAATGATGATTAATGATGGAGTTATGGTATTTAATTATTATTAAAGTGATACTTTAATAATAATTAATTAATTATAAAAGTGCATATAATAATGACTTGTATTGACTTTATAATAAAGGTGCATTTAATGAAATTAAGTCATGAAATGGGTGGCCAAATGAAGATATTAATAAAGCCACAAAAGCAAATATAACATTTAATAGATTAAAAGTGAGAATATACCTTGGGAATCATGCCATTTGGGAGTCATATATAAGGCTTTGGAAAAAGCACTGCATTCTTGATTGCTCAATTCAACACTTGGCATTTTGATGAACTTTGGTTGTGAGGAGAAAACAGGGATTTCTTCTTCAATTTGATCATGGAGAACGTCCATTCTCTCTAACTTGAGCAACCTACAGTTGTGAGATAGCATCAAAGGGTTGTTCCTTTAGGTGGCTTTATTTCAGAAGTCACATTGTGCTTATTTGTAGTAATTATATCAAGTTTTCACAAGGGTTTGATAGGAGATCAGAAGTTATTGAAGACAAGCATTGTTGATCACCTTATTGCTAGTTTGGGATCACTTTCCTTGGCACGTGGAGGGCTTAGCAAGGGTCGTATTGATCATCTGTTGGTTGTACAACCTATCCTTGGCTGGGCGTGTGAATCCTAGAGCCAGGCGATTAGTCTTGAGGCTTAATTTCTGCATCTTTGAGGGGGTTTTGGACTTGGCATTCAATTGGCACCAATTTAGAGGTGGAGAAAACTCTTCCTAGTGTTGGGTGTCCAATTTCATGGTGTTACAGTTTGCTGATATGCATTTTCAGATCCGTATCTTTTAGCTTTGGACTCTGGGTATGATCAGAATGTATTTGTGTAAGTTAGAAATAAATCTGATTTGATAATTTATGCCATTGCTTCAGTATTTGCTTCAATATTTCCTTTGCCTGCATTGTATGTATTTCTTTTGCACTCCTAGTATATATCTTCAAAACATTTAAAATCATCCAAAAACCAAAGTTACAAAACCAAAAGCAATCAGCAAAATCAGAAAATTCAGTTAGCAGATTTCCCATTTGGGTTGGGACATCTTAGTGGTATCAGAGCGGTTTCTTGCTATCCTGTTGGGTGTATCAGAAATAGTCAGAGTATGTCAATGGGTTATTACAGGATTGAAGGAAAAACCAGGAAAGACTATGAACGGGAAGCCATCAAGATCAGGGAAGGTTATGAACGGGAAGCCAATCAACTCTTTGAGGACTATCAAAGCATGCCAGATGATTTTAAAATACAATACTCTTTTAATAGATATCTGAACTTTGTTATTACTTTGAGTCCTAGAAAGGTTGGTTTGGTAAAGTACACTAGGAGGATGTTTAAAGGAAAAAAATCACCTGAAGTAGAAAAATCAGTCATTGAAGAAGAAGCCACAAAGGCAGCAGA
>VDFB02054168.1:0-10704 GCA_007258455.2 Sequoia sempervirens | reverse complement strand
AATCTTGTTTGATCACATCATTGAAATTGGCTTAAAATGAATTTTGTCTTCAATCACATATCGAACATCGGGTCTAAAATTAACCAGTGTCTTCCTACACATCTTGATTTGGGGTTAAAAAGAACAAGTGCTTGAATTGTTTCACACACATTTCCTTTCTAAGAGTTAATTAATAACTGTGAGTGTGAATCAAGTGCGTGTGTGATCACAAACACCTCACTTGGTTTTCTTTTGTCAAACCCTTCATAGGAGGGGGTGATCCCACAATAGTGGTTTACAATTTTTGGCCAAACTAGACACTCAAATGTTTCTTTCTAACTAAATCTTCACTTTTGGGCACCTATAGCGGCTAAATCGTGAAGAATTTGAAGATGATGCAAACTAGAGTTTCGTGACATTTTGTTTGTAGATTCTAAATATATTTTTTTCAAAATTTTTGGAATAATATTGCACTTCTTTTTCCATCTCCCTCAAAAACTTTTTTTTTTATAAAACAACATTTTTAGAAAGTGACGCTGACCGTATAACGCATAATTTTTTTTCCATGAAGGATAAAATTCTAATTCTTTTGAATTTAGATTTTTAACTCCAATGTATAGTGCTTCCAATTGGTTAGATAGTTTTTTATTGAATATTTTTTCCTTAATCAAGTTTTGAAGTCAAACTAATTACAATTCAAACATAGGCGGACCGTATAATGCGTAACTTTTTGTATGCATCAAAATTAAATTTTTATTTTTGTTGGATCAAGGAATTCAATATCCGTGCACCTTATTTTCAATTTCTTTTTGATAATATTATATTTTTCCACCTATGCATAATAGAGAGCTCGGATTTTCGTGAAAACCTTACATTCACAAGAAATAAAAAATAAATATAACAATAAATTTAAATTTATTTAAAATTATACTTTATGGGAAGCTTATAATAAGGACTACATACTTACAAAAAATAAATTTTAAATTAATTCATTTTATCCCCCAAAAGGTAAATCAAAAGTGATTTTTTATCAGCATTTTGATAGGTGTAAAGGAGACTCTGTTATAGGTATGGTTTAAAACTAGTGGGGTTCTATCAAGGGGGTTTGATCAAACCCTCTTCAATTAGAATGCTTTAAATTAAAAAATTTAAGGTTTAAATCATTATATTTTCTAAAAATATGTGATTTCAACAAAAATTAGAATCTCTCAGAAATTGTAAACCAGCTTGAGGTCTGCTAGGGGATTTCATCACCCCTAGGGATGATCTCAATCAAAGTGTGAATTGAAAGACACACTTGTTTGGGAGTTGAAATCTTGTCACTCTGAGCTAAGCACCAAAGAACTTTATACCTTTGGGAAGTGAAGGTGAAGGGTGGGATACCCCTTTCTTCCAGCTTATTGGTAGGATTTTTCTTTCAAATCATTTCATAGTCAACCTTGTGCAGACTAGCTTGAGACCTAATTGAACATACCCGACTTGACTAGTCATAGGGCTTGTTGATGTGTCTTCCATGTGTGCTTGTTTAATAATCATCATTACATTCTTCAAATTTCAAAATTCAAACTTGCTTATGTGTCTTGTGTGAGTGATTTATGTGTGTACATGTGTGATCATTCATTTAAACATTGCCAAATCAAGCTGAACACCAAACACATAAAGACAAGTCACTCTATACCTTCTTCCAACACATTCATATCCCATCACTTTCATCCTAATCACCCTTCTTAGTCACATCCTATTCATTTCATCCAAATCAATCCAAGTCATCCAAGCTAATCATTCCACATCATCACCATCACCAACCTAGTCCTAGTCACCACTTGTCAAACTGGTCCTAATCATAAACAAGCCCAATCCTAATCATAATCCCAAAGTCATAATCCAAGGGGGATATCCCTCTAGGCCAAATCATGAGACAAAACCTAAGCCCAAGATCATAATTCATGGAGTCCCTCTCCCTAGTTCAAATAATGAAACAAAACCAAAACCTAAAATCATACTTCGAGGGGATTCTCCTACCGCCTCTAATGGTGACATGAACTATGTTGCATACTTTGAGAAACAAATCGATATGCAAGAGCTTACACACATGTGTGACACCATGCCCACATTCAAACACAAAGTCCTAGAATCCCAACTTCAAAACCTCCTTCAAACATTTCACTGAATACCCCAACCCCTAGACCACCAAACCATACAAAGCCTTCAAACCCTCTTCGATTATTTTCAACAAATTAAATCACATCAAATACAACACCTCCTAGCTCAAGCCAATCAATTCATGGCCACTTGTCAAATTCAACAACCACAACATCATCCCCTATCCATTTATTATCATCCAATGCCACCTCAACCTAATGTGTCATTCGCTTCCACCTCATACCAATCTAATCCATCCACTTTTTCGTATGTCAATGCCACATCAACCTATCAAGCCACATCATGACAAACACATGTGACTTTAAGTTCTACCTTGCAACATGGTCAAACTTCATCATGTTCTAATGTAACCATTGAAAAGGGGAATACCAATCTAGCACATGTACCCTATAACTTTATCATACCATCATCCAATCAAAATCAAAATCCTAAGCCAACACCTTCCACCCCTACACCTCCAAGGGATGTCACCCAAGGGCTACAAGCAAGGAATCAATTGTCGCCATTTCATTCAACACATATACTTGAACATACAAAAGAGTCCATAAACATCATACCAAGTCCTTCAAGCCAACCATGTCATCCACAACCCCTTGAGCCAATTCAAGAGTCTTCCCCATTAACTCCAAGTCAACCTCCATCATGTATCCATGTTGTTGACCATCTAGAACATGTTGAGCCCATTCAAGAGTCATCCCCTTCCACTTCCATTCAAGAAACTGAAGAGTTATTTCAAGAGCACAATCCTAAACATGAGGAAACATTACCCCCTCATCCACATAAAGATCAACATTCTCCTAATGATTCCATTCATAACATACCTAATACTATTCATGATCAATCTTTCATCTTTAATCAAGACCCCTATTATAATCAAGAAGACCATGATGATCCTCTTAGCCAACTTTATGCATTCCATGGTCAAGAGCTTTCCTCACCCATCCATGATGTACAAACATCCACTTCCTACAATGAGATAAGTTCCTCCCAAGCACACATAGAAGATCAAACAAATACCTTGGATCTAAGTGAACAAAATGCTAATCAAGATCCTAGTGATCCTCCATCACCCACTAGCGACCCCATTGCAAGTCCATCATATCCACTTGGTCTTTCCACCCTCATTCATGAATGTTCCTCCTTAGAACAACAACAACCATTATCTTCCCTTGCTTCATTTTCTCCATCCAATAAGGAACTCATGTCTAGTGTTCCACCTACACCTAGTCCCCTTGTCCATTACATACTCCAAAACATGAACCACCAAGGTAAAGGTTTAGACCTTCATGAACAAGGTATTTTGGAGCCCATCCATGTCAAAGTCCCTCCACGCTCTTATGGCCTTGGACCTACACCCCAAGGACAACAACCTAAAGATGTTAGTACTTCCTCCATCCATCCTAAGTCCACCTTTGTCCATCATAAAGCCTATCATACACCTAAAACATATATTTCCATCCCTCCTCCATCATCCTACAAATGTCAAAAGCATGTGACCATACACCTTCCACCATCAACTTTTCCACCATTACTTCCAACTCCTAATATGCCTCCATCCAGTTTACCACCATTACTTCCAACTCCTAATATCCCTACCATCCAATCCTCTTATCCATCTACCCATAAATCCTCTAAACATCTTAATCACGGCCAATCAATGCACACATTATCTAAACATAAAGCTTCCACTCATTCCACCAAACCCAAGGGATTCCAAAATAAAAATGTGGATGCCTCTACACATAAAGTCAAAATTTTTGAAGGTCCTAATGCCTTCACATACAATTGCAAAAAGTCAAAGCCAAGTACATCTAAAAGGCTATATAAGCCCATACCTCCAAAAGAAAAGTCTAATTTTTTTATTTTTTTGGGTACCCAAGCAAAAAGAAAGCAAGTCAAATGAGGTATTACCATCACAAAAATCCCAACCATCCCCTCCATCCAAAACACACATTCCATTCAAAAATATCAAATTCCTAAAACCCACAAGAAAATTAAAAAAGTCATAAAAATAATAAGTCTATGTGGGTACCAAAAGCACTACATCCACCACCTCCTAAGAAAACATCTCCATTGCTCCATACACCTCATCCACATCAAAATATTCAACATTCATCACAGTGTGTGTAACCATTGATCATGGTTCCCTTCCATTTCATAACAATCCCACATACCTCCATCTCGCCATCCTTCAACTACTATCCTACATATCTCGCCCACCATCTTCCTATCGTCCATGCTTTTGGATAAGCCTCCTCATTCATCTTTTCCATAAGTCCCATATAATCCCTATCATCTTTCATACATAATCTGCATCATAATCCATTATTTTCATTCCATTTCCACATCATAATCCATCATCTACCTACTCCATCTCCCTTTCTTGTCATCCCTTACCGACATCTATGAGCATAATAACATTTGAAATTGTCCATGCAATGGCATCCATATCTAGTGGGACTATCACCTTTCATGCAACTAGACACTTGAGTCCCTCCTATCCATATTCCCATTCTCCTATCCAAAAAGTCAAAAAGAAAAAAAAATAAAAATAAAAAAATAAAAAGAAAAAAAAAAGAGTAAAGAGAAATCCCTTCGTCCAACAGTGAAAACTTGGAAAATAGGCACCTTGGATAAGTACCATGATGAAAACCTGGCAAACAGGCGTCATGTGTAGGTTAATCTTCTATGTCACTTACAATTGGGGGCACAATGTCTTATCTATCCAACCTATCATTCATGTCATATCATTTCTATCCTACCTACTATCTTAGCCATCATACATTCCTATCATATTGAGTCCACTTATCCACCCTTCTCCTTTTGATCTTGATGAAGATATAGGGGAAAAAGGTTGAAACATGTTTTGGGTATCTCTTGACATATCTCATCCTATCTAAACCAATCATATCATTATCCTATTGTCATACATTTTGTCCAAAACAATCCTAAGTCTTGTACCTAGAATGGGGCATGTTATTCCTATGTGACATAGTCTTTGGAGATCACATCCTTGATGTCTTATAACCATATATCATGAGTCTTTTTATCCCTTATCCCATCACTCCACCCTCCTTTCATCCATCAATCCCATCTATCTCCTTGCACCCACTCTGGTTTTTCCCTTTTCATTGGTATTCCAGCACAAAGGCTACCCAAATTTTCATCCATTGACACCTCAAACATTGCAAAACTAACTAAATAAAACATTTCAAAAAAAAAAATCCAAAAAATCCAAAACATTTCTAAAAATCCAAAAAAAAATCAAACAGTCCCCAAAATTACAAAAAATGGAAAAGGGTCCTGAAAAAAAGACAAAAAAATCAAATAGCCAACAAACATCCAGGCAATGAAATCAAACCAAATAATTTCTTCCAATCAATTAATTTCTTCATCAATCCAATCAATCAAAATCATTCCAATCAAATCAATTCCTCAATTCAATCAATTAATCATCTAATCAAATCATTTCAACCTTAATCATTCCAATCACATCAATTCTTCTATTCAATTCATCACATCCTATCATCCATTCAATCATCATATCATTACAAATAGTTTCTTCAAATCAATCAAATCAATCCAAGTAATAATCCAAATGCAAGTCATCATCAATCCATACCAATCAAGTCAATCAATCTTGTCAAATCATCCAATCACATCCTTTGGTCTTGATCCTAATCTTGTCGTAAACCAAATCAACCAATCTCTCAGTCAATTATCAGTCATCCTTGTGTTGATCTAGGGATATATCATTCCTCGTAATGACAACACTATCTTCATCAATCAAAATCAATCAATTAATCATCGGTTTATAGCTTGACAGGGGCAATACCTTGTTTGTTTTTGTATCATTGTGCATGCTTGCTTGCTTGCTTGTGTGTGTTATCATTTTATCTTGCATTTGTATCAAATCCATATCATTCCAGCTAATATTCATATCTTGTGTGTGTTGGAATATCTTTTTGCATTATCCTTTGCATCTAAGGTCACATAATACCTTTTATGCATTAGAACTTTAATGCTTTAAGTCTACTTCCTCATACATCTAGACAAGGTTGTATTACACTGGGGCACAAGACACATCGTCACCTTGGTCCTTATATCTTGGTGCATAATGTCTAGTGCTATATCAAACATCATGGTTGCTCATCTTTCATTGCAGCATAACGTATCATCCATTCCTTCATCTTTAGTTCTTGACCCATCCCTTTCATTTCAAGAGCCTACCCATGTTTGTCCAACCCGCCTATCCTCTTGAGGGGGCATCATCATTACATCATCATATCTTTATATCATTATCCTTTTTCCTCTATCCATACCTTAGTTTCTTTGAAACGATGTTACTCGACACAAATATCATCATCTCAAAGAGGGGAAAAATGTAGACACCCAAAAATGTCCTCTCACAACACCCTATCACAACATTACATCATTTAGACATCTCCTAGAGTGTTTTTCCCAGGTACCCATGTCATCATCTACCTGAAGCAACAAATTCATTTATATGACTAATCTCATTTATTCCCTTCCTATGCATAATCCATCCATTCTATTAATTAAATAATTCTATGTATTTTCACCAATTAAATCATTTCTATCCATTCCTCTAATGTTAATTAAATAATTTCACACTTTCTAATGCCACCAAACAATTTATATTATTTAATTCGGAGAAATCATATTCTTAACATTAATTAAATAAATCAAATCATTTATTTAATTAATAAAATCTTGTTACATATTCGCTTTTCCAAAATTTGAACGCATGTGTATCTAATTAATTTATTTGATGATAATTGATTAATTATCCTTCTATCTTTTCAGATTTATTTCAAAAAGAGAATCAAAATCTTTCTATCTTTTCACATCTTATCTTATCTTGTTTTATTTCCTCCTTGATCAAATAAAACAAAAAAATCAAATCCTTATTGAATCTTATCAAATCTTATCTATGTCCACATTGAAATTCTATAAATCTAACCTTTCACAGGCCTTTTGCATCGAATATTCATCTAGCATCCTCACTATGTCAAACTCAGTTTTCAATCTTCCATCCATCTTCATCTATCACCTCTTATCACATCATTATGTTGCAACATTGAGCAAATCCTACCATTCCTTCAAATCATCCATCTTCCTCTATCACCTTCGTCACATCATTATGCTGCAACATTGAGCAACCAACATTCCTTCAACAATCAACCTTCAAAATCTTGCATTCTCATGCAAGTGGAGAAGAGTCATGGAGGTCAATCAAGTCTAGTTTGAGAATTGGTTTGCATATCTTTTGTTTATTTGCATTTTCATTCTAGTTTTTGCTTCATGGTGCTTGATAGGATTTAATTAGTTTATTGTTTTCAACACATTAAACCTGATTGATTTTTCCCTATCTACATCTCCCACAAATCTCTATATATTGGAGCCTTGTGTTAGGGTTTCATAAGTTTGTTTGTAGGTTGTTAGAGTAACAAAGTGCTGTAAAAATTGAAAGAGTGTTGTATCAATGTGTACTTCATTTGAAAACTAATACAAGCATTGCATCTCTTTGTGTGTGGAGTTTTTTCTCACAATGGTTTCTCCACATATATCTTGTGTCACTTCTGGTTCTCAACTTGTGGTATTTTTATTTTTCTTTCATTATTAGGATTTCCAATCACATAACACATTATTGGTAGTGTTGAATACATAATTTTAGATTTGCAGCCACTTTATTAAGTTTATATTTCTGCAAGTTTGACCTTGTTTATCCAAAATTTGGTATTACATCTAATAGTTTTGTTTAGAGAGGGACTCCTTTATCTTAAGTGTTGAAGATTTATTGGCTATAGTGGGAGGTTTTGCTTTGTGGGTTTTGCATATTTGTGAAGAAAATTGAAAACCATGGCTTCTACCTCCCATCTAGAGATTGAGAAATTCAATGGCATTGGTTATGAGATGTGGAAGTTGAAGATGGAATATCTTCTTGAAGACAAAGATCAATGGTTGGAAGCTTCAAATGAAAAGAAACCATCAAGTGTGTTTGATGAAGATTGAAATAAAATGGACAAGAAGGCATGATGAACCATTTGGCCATGTCTTGCAGATTCTATCCTCTTGAATGTTTCAGAAGAATCTACAACATACAAGTTGTGGAAGAGGATAGATGATATTTATCAAACTAAAAGTATAACTATAGAAGAAGATAAATGCATATTATTGCTTTGTTGTTTACCTAAATCTTTGGAAAGTATAATTGTTGCCATAAGTAGTGGTGGTGTAGAGCCAAAGATAGATAATCTCATTGCTACACTTCTTTCAGAAGAAATGAGAATATATTCCATGAATGTGGGCTCCCAAGATGCCTTTCATTTGCGAGGAAGGTCAAAAGAAAAAGGACCTAAATGGGATAAAGAGAGAGACAAGTCTAAAGGGCATTCTAAAACCCCCGAGAAGAGAATAGTAAAGTGTTGGAATTGTGGTAAGAGGGCATGTGAAGGAGTGCAAAAAAAAAGAAAAAGAGTTCAAATACTTCCACGAAAAAGTTCTTAGAAGATGGGGTTGTGCAAGAAGTTGGGTCCACAAAATGCTTAAAAAAGTGTTTTTCTTGATTTTTAGAATTTGTCACACTTTGACTGAAAATTTGAAGCACTTACACATTGAATCTTTAAAAAATTTAGTAATATGAAATTTAGTATTTTAAGTCTAGTTTCCTAGTATTGAATGTTTTCAAATACCTAGATCATAAAAATTAATTTTTAATAGGCATGTATAAAAGCCACTTTTTAAAAGTCAGTTTTTTAGGGTCGTACCATGCACGTGTACATACACCATAACTTGACCAAAATAAAAGTATTTTTCAAAATAATTTTGGGGAAAGATGTGTAACAACCTAAAGATTGATGAGGATATCATTTTATAAATTTTTTGAATTTTTTTATTATTAATTTTTTATTGGCCCTAATTGCTATTTTTGAAAACCAATGTGTATAGACACCATAATTTAACCTAAACTAATCATTTTTTATTTTTTTCATTGTGTAGAAAATTGTTTGAAGATTGATGTTGTATAAATTTTTTTACCAAAAAATTGGTAGATGAGAAATTATTAAAAACCTAAAAAAGCATTAGATTTCAAGTTTATGGACCAATTTGCTTAGAAATTAATTAAAAAATAGAAAACATAATCCAATAATAAAAAAATTACATATTTAGAAACTAGACATCTTGATCTATAATAGGTTTTAATTTCATAAACCAATTATGAAAAAAAAAAAAAACCATCAACTATTTTTCCAAAGTTAGTTATTTCTATTGACATTGCCTTAGTTTTTTAGTTGCAGGTCAAAGGCTAAGGGTTGGGTTACCAAAAATTTCTTGAGCCTAAAACCAAATCAAAAAGTTTGTTGGGATTTCATTTTTTTTTAGAATGGGTACCCGCTTTAAATGGGTACTCATTTTAAATGGGTGCTTGTTTTAAAATAGAATGGGTACCCATTTAGTAACAAGATTCTGATGTAAGGCTCGGGATCCCATTGCTAAACGGGTGGCAATTTATTTCAAAATGGGTACTTATTCCTTTTGAAATTTATTTTGGTCAAAAATTCCCCTCTTCGTGGACCCAACTTCTTGCACTTACCTAGATGGTGATTTTAATGCTTTGTTTATTTTTGTTAAAATTACTAGTAATGATGCTTGGCTTATTGATTATGGTGTTTTAGTGTTGGACGGGTTAAACACCTTGATGATGTTTTACATATTTAAGGAATTGTGAGAAATTTACTTTCAGTATCCAAGTTGAATGATTTTGGAATGCATGTGACATTTGACAAGTCTAGTTGCAGGTTGGTAAGAGGGAGTTTGGTGATTGTAATATTTTAAATTGTCACCCTTGACAATATATCCCACTATGTTTCCCCCCCCTTTAAGTTATTGGACCTAATTGAGCACTTAATTTTCTAATTTATGCATTCCATAGCTCATTTTAAACATTTTCTAACAAATTACAAGCATAAAAAAAATTCTCTCATTTAATAATTTTCCCTCGACTCCTTAAAATCCAAAAATAGGCCTAGGAGACTAGCACCTATGGTGCCTATGTCCCCCTTATTTTGGCTTCAAATTCAAATATATTAGTGTCAGTATTTTATTATTTTAAATTAAAATATCTAAAGTGGACTCTAGGGATTTAATTTTTGAGAAATTAGAATAATAGCATATAAATACCTAGTTATTGCATCATTTGAAATAATCTAGGAAATTATTGGAGAAATTATTATCAAAAGCATTATCAAGCAAGTCAAGAGGAAAGATTAGAGGATTTATTGCATAAATTCAAGATCCAACATCATGTCAAAATGTATGTGAGTGTGTTCATGTTTATGTTTTCATATTGTTTGTGAAGACTAATCCTTGTAGGTCTAAGAAATTCAAGCAAGCAAGATCTAAACCTTGAGGAGATGTGTATGACTTCAATCCTTCAAGGAATCCATTAAAGGGTGGCAAGTTGTAGTACTTTATGGATTCATCATTCCTTCATATCATTTATCTTTCTATTATTTACATTTCCATTGTGGAAGTGGA
>VDFB02054167.1:0-24029 GCA_007258455.2 Sequoia sempervirens | reverse complement strand
GTCAAATTCTTGATAGAAGGAAATGGAAGGTACCACTGGATAGAGCTTGAAAAACTAAGCAACTTTGGTTTTTGGACGAAGTTGATTCGTACGGTTTGTAAATGAAAGCCCCGGGAAGTTAGGGGCATGTCCACCCCGCGATGCGGGGCATGGCTGCCCCGGGATGGTCAAATTATTGATAGAAGGAAATGAAAGGTACCACTAGATAGAGCTTGAAAAACTAAGCAACTTTTGTTTTTAGACGAAGTCGATTTGACATACGGTTTGTAAATGATGGCCCCGGGAAGCTAAAGGGGTGTAGTCAGCTTTTTGTAGCAAATCAGAGGCACTTCCACCTTTCTACAGCAAAATCAGGGGCGCTTCTGCCTTTCTACGGTAAAATAGAGGGTGCTTCCACCTTTCTGCAGCAAAATCAGGGGTGCTTCTACCTTTTTGCGATAAAACAAAGGGCGCTTCCGCCTTTCTGTGGTAAAACAAAGGGTGCTTCTGTCTTTCTGCGGAAAAATTAGGGGCACTTCTACCTTTCTGCAGTAAAATCAGGGGTGCTTCCGCCTTTCTGCAGCAAAACAAAGCTTGGTTTTGATGGAAATGGCTATGGAAAGGACTCAAAATGATAAAATAAGTCCAATGTATCAAAGATTTCACGGGTTTTTCACAAGAAAACACTTCAAGCAAGCACAATCATATGATTAATGTTAAGGTTATGGCCAGGAAAGGTCTTAATCTAGGATGCACAAAGCTTCTAGGGAGTCCTCGATATACTCTCGGTATGTGAGGCACAACCGTGAATACCAGCTTGTCACAGGCATGAGTCGGGAACCCCAATAAGATATTGAAAGGCTCAGACCAACTCTTCACGTCTATCTAGGTATCACCCTAGCTTCGACACTGCCAATTACTACGTGACTGGATTGGGGTACAACTTTTGTTCTCCCCCTTTATATACCCCACCGGTACGCGTGGTTGGAATCATTCCTTGGGGTGTTGAAATCCCCAAGCAGGTCCCACTAGAAAGAAGACACTAACCATTTCCAACTACTCTCCAGGCTCACACGAAGTGCAAGGGGAAAGTGAAAACAAATTAATGCCCCCTTGGGTGACACAATAATAAACAAACACAACAAGCAATAAAGGTTACTTCCCCCTAATTAGACTATGTTCAAACAAAAAGGATAATTTTTCAAAAATTTGATGAAATAGATGCCCCTGCAAGAAAACGTTAGCTATCTTATCCTTCATTCTTGGTCGATTACGCCATAATATGCTTCCAAACTGTGCTGTTTTGGGGCATAGCCACCTTTCTGTGGTAAAATCAGGGGCGCTGCCACCTTTCTGTAGTGAAACAGAGGGTGCTTCCGCCTTTCTGTAGTAAAATAGGGGTGCTTCCGCCTTTTTGCAGTAAAACAGACGGTGCTTCTGCCTTTTTGTGGTAAAACAAGGGTGCTTCTGCCTTTTTGTGGTAAAATAGGGGCGCTTCCACCTTTTTGCGGTAAAACAGAGGGCGCTTCCGCCTTTCTGCGGTAAAACAGAGGGCGCTTTCACCTTTCTGTAGTAAAATAGAGGGTGCTTCCACCTTTCTGCGGTAAAACAGAGGGCGCTGCCGCCTTTTTGCGACCTTTTTCTGCAAAATACTTGGAAAAAATGAAGGTTAAATGCAAGAACCCGTTTGTGGGTCCCACCAGGCATGCCATAAATGTGTACCTTGGAATTTTACCCTATTTTAATGTGCAAATATCTTAAACTGCAAATGATAAAACACTAAGAACACTTCAATGATTAGCCTAAAGAGTGATAAAACAAGGAAAATAGATGAAATAAAATGAAAATCGATTATACCTTCCTTGCTATTGAAGACTCCTTGGTTGGCCCTTGATTTAGATGAATTTGTGTGCTCCTTGGATGGATTTTTGGTGTAGCTAGGTGCAAGATTGAATATGCAAGATGATCAAAGTGGATGGCTAAATGATAGTGAATGCTTGAGAATGCCAATTGACAGCATAAGGTTGCTCAAATAGAAAAGTGTTCTCAAATGCCCTTGAGGAGGGGGGATTTATAGAAGAATTTGAATTCTCTAGAGAATTCAACGGTTGAGATTCATCCAACAAGGTCAAGATGAAGGGCTATGGTGGGTTGAGAACTCACAAGCCCTCACATCTTGACATGTGGATGGTGAAGTGGCTAAGAGGAGATGAGGTGTAAGTGAAGTGGCCAAAAGGTACATGAGGTGGAGGAAGGACAAGTACCTTCCAAGTACATTAGGAGATGGGAAGAATCTTGGGTGAATAAAAGTGAATTTTAAATTCACAATGTTTGGAAGAATCTAGTGGATAAGACAATGTTCCCAAAAGGTGGGAGTTTGTCACATGTGACTTGATGTGACAAGTCAAAGATTCTAGAAGATGCATGGAAAAAGGGGATTCTAGGAGGAATAAAAAGGAATTAAAAATTCCTTGGGGGATGGGGAGAGTTGACCAAGGTACTGATTAGGCTTAATTAATCAGTAATTAGAAGACAAATGAGGATTAAGAGCCAACTTGCAAAATTTGGAGGATGTGACACATCCTAACCAAGGATTAGACATGTGCACATCCCTAATGAAAAGATTAGGAGATGGATTTGGATTAGATGACATGTGAGGAATTAAATAAATGTATTATTTATTTAATTTATTTGATGAAAGGAGGATTAAGGAGGGTAAGGTATTTAATTATTAATTAAATACCTTAGGGATTTGGCAGAATTAAAGATATTAATTAAATAATAGTAATATTACTTAATTAACTCGGATAAGAGGATGTTTAGATGAAAAGTGATAAATTTGGATAAATTAAGTGTCCAAATTTGGATGTCTACAACATCTGTTGATTTGTGAACCAACACCATCATTGGACCGTACTTTTCCCCCTCTTTCTTCATGTTTATTTTAGTGAACCTAGCCATTGGACACCTTATTTCTGATTTGTAGTGCATCATAGTCCTAGATCTAGCTTACATTAACTTTTCATTAGAACTTGCATTTGGGCCTTCTAAATCTTGCATTAGAGAAAGTGGATATAGATTGCATTTTTTCATCTTGCATCATTGAATTTCATTTGAAATTTATAATTGAAAATAGTCAAGACAACATACAAACCAGAAAACCTAACATTCACTTATAATTTGCTGAATTTAGTGTCAAAACCCTAATCTAAGCCTCATACACCCCTTTGGGCGATTTAGTCCCAGTATAGGTTATTTTACTTGATTTATGGGAATTTTGTGATGATTGTTTCTCAAAGTTTGAAGCCTTCAAAAACCTTAAATAGGACTCATATGTCCCTTTGGGTGATTTAGTCTTGTGTTATATCTGAATTTGCATTTTATAGCATTAAAACCCTTGTTTTTGTGCTTTTGTTTGTTGTTGTTAGATCTTTGTTTCAATTTTCTGAGTTTCTATTTAATTCATTTCATTAGATCTAGTTTAATTTGGTTTCATTTCAATTGTAGATAGAATTAGATTACTGAATTTTTCATTTCTAGCATTAATTCATAGTTGGATAAGATTAGATTACATTTGACATTCATTAGAAAACAAAACCAAAACACCTATAAATTGATGAGCCTCTTGGAGAAATCATAGTTATTTGAGTATGTCAAAACTCTTTTTCCAAGTTAACCTAATCCTCAAGCCTTTTAGTAGTGATGACTTTGAAATGTTATATGAATCCCTTGAGGATTTCATCTCACAAGGTTCATCCATTAAAGCTTGTTACAATAAACTGAAACAAAGAAAAGTTAATGTGATCCAACCTCAACTCATCCTATACCCACCTTCAAACCAACATAAAACTCAAAACAAACCCATTTTCACCCTTGAACCACCTATGAATAATGTTTTTCAAAAATCAAGTTATAATACCATTTCTCATACATATAACACTAGAGAAAATCCAAAACCAAGACATGCAACTTCAACATCCTTACCTTTTCCTCAACCCATCTTGCCTAGTCCTCCTCAATTTCCTTCACATAGTGGGAAGGAGTATGATCTTGTTGAAAAACTTAAGAATACTCCCACAAAGATATCCCTATTGGACCTAATTCAAAATTCACCTAATTATCATACTATGCTTCAAATAGCCTTGCAACAAGTTGAGCTTCCCTCTAGTGTAAATGCAAGTGATGTAGCAACTCTAATTCAAGGAATGGACACAATTAGCGTACACATTAATTTTCATCAACATGAGCTACCTCCCTTGGATATGAGAAAAAAATGATTCCTTCATGATAATAGCTTTCTTCAATATGGTAGAAATAAAAAGAACCATTGTTGATAATAGCTCAGCTCTTAATGTGTGTAGTGTGACCCTTCTAGATAGAGTTGGCATGGATAAATAATGAATTTAACTTGACTCCTTATCGATTCAAGGATTTGACAATGTAGGAAAGAAACCACTTGGTTTGATTACTTTACCTATTACATTTGGAAAGGCTACATTACATTACAAACTCCTACTCATGTTATACCTCATGATATTTCATACAATCTTCTTTTAGGAAGACCTTGGATTCATGAGATGCATGCGGTACCTCTGACTCTTTATCGTATCATGAATTATGTCTGCAACAATAAAGTATACCAAGTTGAAATAGATCCTAAGCTTGAAATTTTCTTAGAAGTTGAAAAAGGAACATGTCCTCTAAACACATTAATTCCAACTTCAAATATAGAGCCTATGAAAGAAGAGAAACTAGAGATAGAAAAATTGTCAAAGTTATTGGAAGATTATTGGGATTATTTGGACTTCACACCAACATTTATGGGAGAATACAAAATCACAACAATAGAGACCGAAAAACAAAAGTGCAAAAAAGGCTAATGTCAACAAAATTTGGAAGAAAACTCACAAGCATCTACCCCATCTATTCTATAAGAATACAAAGCTATACAATTTTTTTTAATGAGATAGACTATCAACAACCACCAAACCCGAAAGAAATGGAGAAACTTTATGGAAGAGTTTATGAGCTTATAAAACAACTTGGCTATAGGGGAAAATGATGTGGAAAGAAAGAGCAAGGCATCTGTGTTCCTATGAGCCTAACAAAAAATAAATAAAAAGTTGTTTAGGGTATTATCCTTCTAAGATAATGCAAGAAATGAAAAGGCCCTCGTTAAACATCAACAGTCATGTGTAACCCTACAATAAATCTCACCTTAAATCATCCTGAATGGTTGATACAACTTCTAAAGAATCATTGGAATATTTTAAAGATGATGAATCCTTGAATGAAATTTTAGGAGTTTATGACAAGCCATTTAATCATCCTAAAAATAAATGGGTGTGCTATGGTTAGTGCTAACCAAGAAGATGAAGAAAAGTAAAATAATGGGAATGATAAAGACAATGAAGAATACAATCTTGAAATTTCAAAACAAACTAGACTTCCTTTGGGAAATATAATCAACATACCGATGGATATCACTAATGAGGAGAAAGTGATTAAAATAAGAAATTTCCTTGATGAAGATGAAAAAGAAGACCATGCAACTTTACTTCATGAATTTCCAAAAAAAATTGCTTGGACTTATTCAAATATGTTGGGAATTGATGCTAAGATAGTGACACACAACATAGTCCTTGTAGAGAATGCTAAACTAGTTAGAAAAAAGCTACAAAAGATGAACCCTAAGATAGACTTATTAGTTAAGGCCGAGATTGAAAAAATCCTTGAAGCTAGTTTTATATTACCTATTGATTATTCTCCTTGGATCTCAAACATTGTGGTAGTCACAAAACCTAATAATCGTGTGAGGATGTGTATGGATTTTGGTGATTTAAATAAAGAATCTTTGAAAGATGGTTTTCCCCTTCCTAATATTGACATGATGGTGTACTCAATTGTAGTACATGCTTTGTTGTCATTCATGGATGGATTTTCTAGATATAATCAAATTTTATCAACCCTGAAGATCAATACAAGACAACATTTACTATAGCTTGGGCAACATTTTGTTGGGTAGTCATCCTTTTGGATTGAAGAACACAGACACAACATATCAACGAGCTATGACATTGATATTTCATGATTATATACATAAGATTTTTGGATATTATGTTGATGATATTCTAGCCAAATTTCTAAATCAACAAGACAATGTGAATATTCTCTTAAAGATCTTTGAGTGAATGCAAAAATATAACATGAGATTGAACCCAAAATAGTGTGTCTTTGGTGTAGATAATGAATTTTTTTTAGGTTTAATAGTATCTCACAGAGGCATTGAGGTGGACATGAAGAAAATTGATGCTATAGTTAACATGCCACCTCCTAAAAAAAATCTCAATTGCACACTTTACAAGGAAGAATTCAAGTCATCCATTGTTTTTTAGCATCCTTAGCTGACCAAACATTACCCTTTATGAAAATCCTTACGAAAGAGGTTAGATTTAATTGGAATGAGGATTGTAAACATGATTTTGAGAGTTTGAAAGACTACCTTGCTACTCCACCTATTTTACAACCTGCTATGCAAAAAAATCCATTTATCCTTTCTATAGAAGCATTGATCCATGCTCTCATAGCATTGTTGGCTCAACAAGATAAAAGTGGTAAAAAAACATCCTACTTATTACATTAGCTGAACTCTGATTGATTACAAGACATGATATACAACAATAGAAAAACAATGTTTGGATTTCATATTTGCTACTAGTAAATTGAGACATTACTTATTGAATGCTGAAACCATGTGATGATAAAATTTGATCGTTTAAAACATCTTTTCACTAATTTTTTTTTATCAAGATGCTTAGCTAAGTGGGTTATGTTAACTGAGTTTGACCTTAAGTTTTTCTTGCAAAAGGAAATTAAAGGACAAGCCTTGACTGACTAATTAGTTGATGCCGCCTCTCCCCTAGCACTACCCAGTAATGACTCATTCCCTAAAAATAATGTGTTGACAATTGAAACTGATACATGGGGGTTATATTTTGATGACTCTAAGTGTAGAATGAGATTCAGAATAGGGGTTATACTAGTCCTACCTACAGGAAATCCTATTCCATTTCCTTATCGCTTAAACTTCCTATGCACAAATAACATAGTAGAGTATGAAGCTTTAATTTCTATATCACGCACCCCTTAACTCTGGGAGCCCGGAGTATCAAGATATTTGGTGATTTTCAATTAGTCTTTAAGAAAATATATGGATCATATCCAAAAAAGAAAGAAAAATTATCAAAATATAAAGATCTCACAATGACTTTGTTAAACATATTTGATTCATATACCATTGATAACATCCCACAAAAAGATAATCGACATGCGGATGCAATGGAAAGTGCACTTCCCTTATATCTCCTCAATATCCTTCAAAATATTTCACATTTATTATCCATAAAATTATGAAACCATCAATAGAATATAAGGTTGAAGAAGTGTTATCAATCATCATGAAAAGTCTAATAAATGGTAGACATTGATACTTAATTATTTAAAAGAAGGTACTTTTCTTGAGCCGCCAACTAAGAATATTTGAGATCGTCTTCGAAAACTCACATCTAGATATATAATTCTTGATTATGTACTGTATAGAAGGTCCTTTGATGGTCTTTTCCTTAGATTCCTTAAACAATCCAAAATCCCCATAGCACTTGTGGAAGCTCATGTAGGTGCTTGTGGAGGCCATTTTGGAGGAAGATCATTGGTTCAAAAGCTAATCTACATAGGATACTATTGGATACATATGGAACAAGATTTCTTTGAATATGTTAAGAAATGTCATAAATGTCAAGAGCATAACAATTTGATTCATGCTCCTACTTCTGAGATTCGGGCCCAAGTTCATATTTGGCCATTCTTAGTATGGGGTATGGAGCTTATTGGAAAAATGTCACCACCTTCTTCCACGGAGCATACTTTGATAATTACCATAATAGATTATTTCACAAAATGGGTAGAAGCCATTCCCCTCCATTCAATAATGGTTGATGTGATATGTTGTTTCATATTAGAACACATTATTGCTCATTTTGGACTCCCTTCCATATTAGTTTTAGACAATGGGAAACCATTTAAGAATAATGATGTGAAAAAGTTATTAGAAATGTTTAACATCAAACATCATTTTTCAACACCCTAATACCCACAATCTAATGGTCAAGCCGAATCGACTAATAAAAACCTTGAGCAAATCTTAAGGAAGACAGTAAACAAACATAATAAGGATTGGCACATGCAATTGACATGTGCATTATGGGCTTATCATACTAGTATTAGAACATCAATTGAAAATACTCCTTATAACCTTTTCTATGGTACTGAGGTGATAATACCTTGGATTTAGAGATCAGTTCATTTCATTGGGAATCACTCTTCAAGGACTTATTAATGATAATAATTATAAAAAACAATGATTACATCAGCTTGAAATGCTTGTTGAACATCACATTAATGATGTTGAGCATCTCCAAGATTATTCTAGAAAAATGCAACGTAGTTACAATGATCACATCATCCCTTATTCATTCACTAAAGGTGACTTGGTGTTGTTTGAAAATCAATGTAACATCAATTCCGCCCCAACTAAAAAAGGAAAATTCAATTCTAATTGATTAGGACCTTACATAATTGATGAAAGTTATGGGTTTGGAGCATATATGTTAACATAAATGGATTGCACAACTCTTAAAGAACCTATTAACACTGTGCATTTGTACCATTAGTATGCCTAACCTTCCTTCTTGAATGGTGTGAATGATAAAGCAATGATGTTAGAGTTAGTAGATAGTATGCTATTTCTCTTGCATTGCTTCATTCTTGAAAAATAATCATTTTTGTGTCTTGAATACTAAGGTAATTATTAAAATTAGTTTTGGGTTGATACTTTAGGTTTCATGCTATTCAAGTTAATCTTGTATGTTATGTTATATTATATCCTTATGTGCATTTAATATTCTATAATTAGATCATAGGTGCATTTAATTTAGCATAACATACTCAATCATAGTGTTGAATCTAAAAGAAAACTAAGATAGTTTTAATTAGATCACATAAAACATGTTAAATCATGGAGACATTTATTAAATATTCTTATGGAGATTATTGGATAAATCACATTTCCATCTAACTTAAACACATAAACATAGACAATCATCCAACAATGCTCATATATATATATATATTTATATATCACAAAAATTTAAGTACATATCATCAAATATACAATGCTACTATGGACTGTGGCTCCCAAATCCCTTGATACTTGGTGATCACCTCTAACAAGAGATGGCCCATTGAGAGATGGTAGAGAGCGATCATGACATAGCTATAGAGTCTAGTGCATCCTATAGGCCCTCTGCTCATCCAACAACCATATCATCCCATATGATGGCCTCCATGTGCTCTTGCTCTATGTAGTCTCTATCTACCTATATCATGGTAACCTCTCAACAAAGTCTCTCAACATTTGTTGGAACTCAAGATGACCAAATCTCCTCATATGTAGCTTGTAGTGCTACTAGATTACCCTCGGCTCGAAAAGTGCACCTTGTTGCACTCTCATATTGTCCTCTCAACCTCTTAAAAGGCTCAAATAGCTTTGGACGCTGCTCCATGATGAGTGGGGGCTTGTATTCTGTGTCGATGGCCTTATTTGTGAATGAAGGAAGTACTATCTCTATGGTCTCCCATCGGTAGAGATCATGTAACTCTCTCATGGACTCTACAAGATAGAAATCATAAAGATAATTAGTACACATCATGACATATATATATATATCAAAAACATGAAAATGAGCATAAATATAAAACATAAGAATAATTATAAATAATGCATCATCACCTAGATCTCCAGTTGACTATGTAAAAACAACCTCATCCTGTGTAGGAGGAATAAAAGATGTGTTATCCTCTTCATGCTCATAAGTGCTAGCAAGTGATGTGGGTGTTGACTGTGATCTGGTAACTTGGGTGGGAACTAAATCTATCCACTTGTGGGAAATTGGACCCTCATCTACTATATCATTTCCCTCACTCATTAGCTAGCCCTCATCCTCCTCCTCATAGTCTAAGTTTTCCTTCTAATCATAATCCTCATCTACCTTATCCAGAAATAGGTCTATAGCCCTAACCCCTATCTCCTCACCTGTCTCCTCCTCATCATCCCTATGATCTAGAAGAGGCCCCATGAAGCCTATAGGCTGATCCATAGGAGATACTAAAGCTGGTCATGTTGTGGCCCACCACTCCTCATATGCATCTATAGCACCCACATCATTAGCATCAAATACTAGGGGCATATCGAGATCCTCATCATCTGAGTCACTTGATACAACATCATCAACTATAATTCATCTCATATCTCCTAGCTTTTAGGCACTCCACAGTAATCATCTACAAAGTGGCCATGCTACTGGTGGAACCTATACCTATCTAAACTATCTCACGAAACAATCATAGTAGAATGGTCTCACTACGTAATCATCCCTCCCCATTAAAAACCTATCCTCTAAATCATCATCAACTAGAAGGTCTCATTTGGCCACTATAATATCTATTGGTAAGGTCTCCATAAGATCTCCTCCTAATCTAGATGGTGAAATATGAATCTCCAAAATAACAAATCTCCATATTGCCATGCTCATCTCAATGGATAACTAAAAGAGCATGGATATCCTAGGGTACATATAGAAGGGAATATCATTAGCTTGGTTCATGTGATATGCTCCAGAAACCAAACCTGTAATAGTGTACAATGAACCATGCTATCAACCTCGTGGTATGCGAACCGTCCCAAATCATAGTAAATATGTGCCAGTATGTTATGACTCCATGCATAGATGGTCCTGTGATGCTCCATCTCCCATATCATATGCACTATTCCTCCATCTAGGTGTGCTCCCTGGCCATTTGGGACTAGTACTAACACTATGGTAAAAATCATAGTCCACCTTAGAAGTGGCGATCGTAGATAGAGTTGCCACTGTAGCTTAATATGTGGCCCCACAATCTCCTCTTGAATCAAACCTCTAACACAACACTGGATTTCTTCTCTCATTTCCATATATGAATGGTCCTCTGGAAAATGGATAGTCTCACCTTGAATAGGAACTCAAAGAATGTGATGAAAATCATCTACAGTGATAGGAATCTTGCTAGTGGGTAGATGAAAGCTCCAGGTATCTGCATCCCACCTCTCTACTAATTCCATCAGCATGACATCATCGTATCTCATGGGAGGCATGGGATATGCCTAGTATATCCTTGTTGACTGTAAAGTCTTTGTATATTCCACTGACAACACTGTCACTAGGTCTCGTAAGTGACATAATAGCCTTTCGTTAAGATGTTGTCATGATCAAGGAAGAATCTAATACAAAAAGTAATAAATATCACCTATAATTGTAAGGAAGCTAAGGTAGCATAACAACTTCCTACAATAACCTTGAGAGGAGAATAACGCAAAAAAATTACAGATCTTTAACAGTTACAAAAAATAAAACAAAAATAAACACAAGTATCATGCATACCACAACACAATGATTTACGTGGGGAAAACCATTTTAGGAGAAAAACCCCACACTCCAAAATCTGCCCATTATATTATTCAAAAATCAAAAGATTGCAATATACTTGCAAAGCAAGCTTCTCATAGTTTTATCACCACTAGAGACCAAGAGACACCATGTTTTCTATCATACTTTTAGAATACACCACCGTTTACATCCCACCTACTTATAACAAGGCTTTTGGAACCTTCTAGAATTAAGGTTTTACAAGGTCATTTTTCATTTGACGTGTTAACAAAAAAACCTTGACATGTTAGTGGGAAAAAACCTTGACTTGTCAGCAAAAAAAAACCTTGATGTGTTATTAAGAAAAAACCTTAACATGTCAATGATTTTTTTGGGGGGAATTTCCCCAAACCCCACTTCTTGTTATGAGTGTACTGTATTTGCATGATCAGTCACCACATATATCCTATCAATAAATCGTATATAATTACAAGGTTGAGACACATTTTCCAAACAATAATCATTCTAAAATATTCAATTTATACATCAACATTAAAAAACTATGCTAAAGTTTCTCTAGGGTACTTTTCTAATAGTCTTAGAAACTTTATTCGTTTTTTGGGATACTTCATGAAAAATTGTGACACTTTTCGAAAAAGTGGGACACTTTGCAAAAAAGTGGAAAACTTTGGCAAAAAATGGGACACTTTGTGAAAAAAGGGATGCTTTGCGACTTTTTTCTTCTAGGGTCCTAAATCTATCTAGAAATATGTAAAACATAAAATAAATGCATAATAATGAAGCTAAGGTAGAGAAGAATCCACTCACCATATGATGTGGATCATCTTGCACCACCTCCTCACATAGGCTCTTGAGTCTCAGAGGTACATAAGGTCGTACACTCAACATTGTCACTCGCTCTCCACTAGAATACCACAAGAAGGTAAAAGACAAAATGATTACAAAATACTTCACTTTTTACTCATATATTTTTAAATTAGGTCATTTACACATTAGGGATAAAAGTTCTTTTTCATTCAAATTAACATATTGGGGGCTAGAGAACTTCATTTTTTATTTTGTTTGTTGGGTTGGATTCTTAATTCCACTCCCATTCTCATCAAATGTTTGTCACTATGTGGTATGGTACCTGGAAATACCATATGATATGACTTATGCAATTCAATGTGGTTAGATTACTACCTTGATTCCACCTCCATAAAGTAAACAGAATCAAAGGGGGGAATACATCTACCCTTGAATTTGATTTCATGAAAGACATTAGATAAGAGGATTTTTGAACAACTAACAAATTGGTTTTGTACGATGTGGTTCCTAACATTGTGGTTTTGAAGATAGTTACAATGGGGGCTTCATTCTCCCATGTTTACAAACAGATCCATATGAGTATCCTTTTATGAGATGAAGTTTATTGTTTTAATTCTTTTATCTTGCATATGCACATAGTGTCATATGGGAACAAAAGTGGGGGCTAAATGTAGTATAGAAAATTGTACTCCCTTCTTGGAGATAGTAGAATTTCACACTTAGTTTGGACCTATTTTAGTACCCTAATAGTAGCTTCTTCTAATTTTTCAAAACTGACTTAAATTTGAGTTTTGTAGATTATAATTTCGTGCATTTTTTCAAAACCACTTTGGCATTGCTTGTTGAGATCGATTGCTGGGAGCACCTTTGGTATTGGCTAGCTGGACATTAGTGACCTTAAGGAAATTTCTTCTTGGCACAAAAATCCATAAAAAATTCAAATTTGGGGTAAATTTTTTCTTCTCTACTTTAGTGTGGCTGATTTTTCTCAAAATTAAGCCCACTAAAGTGGGGGAAAAATGTAATGTCACAGAATTGTACCTAGGGGAAATTCCACATTTTTGCACTTTGCCTAGCATTTATGACACCTAATGACATTAATGAAAAAAATCCTATGGGTCAAAATTTTACAATTCTAGCTCCATGTGGACCAGTGGTGAGGCAACATAAGCCTAGCAACATGTTTCTCAAAAATTGATGAGTTGGATGCATGTGCAATGCGCAAACTTTTGTACAGTGCGCTAGCATCCTTTTAGTTTTCTAAGTTTGAAATAAGGAATCTAAAATCTTGACTCTTGACACATGTTTAAGTAGTTAGGATTTTGGGTGTAACAAATCTTTTCCACCCTTGCATGCAACAAAACCCATCATTTGCTCTCATTTTGGGGGTCCAACTTCATTCACTCAAGCTCTCTCCAGTTTCAATCTTGAGTCTCTCTTCATTCTTGACAAGCAACACTCCTACAAGCGAAGCCATGTCATACTGAGTTCCCTCCAACAACTATAACTCTCAAGCAAGCATTCAGCAATGCATCCATGTTCTCTGGAGAGGCCCTAGGCCCATGGGTAATGCTCTCTCTCACTCTTTTCTACTTACTTGCTCATTTACAACTTAGTGGTGTGTGTTCTACTCCTAAAGTGGGTTTTTCTTTCACCACATGCTTTGTCCCTTTTTGTTACACTCTCTTTCTATCTTGCTATCCATGGAGGTGGGAACACCAAAATGGGGGTCTGACTGGGGTAGGCCCCTATATAGCCCCAACACTTTCCCCTCATTCTTTTGTGTGTATGTTGTGAGGCAGGGCTTGGAGTGAAGACTCGAACGTTCGGTCAAGGGTAAGTTTTCTCCAAGTTCTTGTGATTTTCTTGAAGTTATGTTCTCTCTTTGATTACTCTATTCAAAAGACCTTAGATCTGAGTTAGGAAATCAAACTTTATTCTACCCACTTGAGCTCTTGACATTTTTGTTGTTTAGGATGCCAATGCACCATTTGGATGACATCACACCATGCTACCTTCCTGAATTTGCATTGCCATCCTTTGGCTGAGAGCTCCTCTATCGAAGACAAAATATAGAAATTTCACTCTCTCTGGGTCTGAAGTAGCCTTCTCTAAAATTTAGCTTGTGTACATTTCCTTTGCAATTTCTTCATTCCATTTATGTTGAGGTGGTTACAAGTAGTTCATTCCATGGTGATCTCTTGAGAACAAAGAGACCCATGTGCAAAAAATCCCTCTTATCTCACATAAGGCTTCATCCTATTCTTCTAAATTTAGCATTGGATCATCACCTCTATGTCTTCTAATTGCATCGAATGCAATTGCAGAAGACATGTCCCACCCTTGCTATAGGAAGCAACCTACATTTTTTATTGTTAGAATCCAAGATCACCTGCATGCAAGATGGATACCTGTCACATGCAAAAGATATGAAGAACCGAAAAAGATGTTCTCTGTAAAACCTCTCAATAAAAATGCATTAAGAGAATCGATTATTACAATGTGATCAATCCTTATGAAGGAGATCAAGAAATCCTAAAAGAAACCCTAGTGTGCACACTTAATAATTAATTATTAATTATTAATGTGCCTAAGTTTAGCTTAAGCAATAAAGAGGAATAAGTGACTTAATTAATTAATCAATGTGATGTAATTAATTAAGCATAATAACTTATTACTCTAACACCCCCCCTTAAGATGAACTTAGGAAGAAGCTAAAACACTCAACTATGGTTCCCGGCAACTAGGTCTGATCAGGTACCCATTTACAAATGCAGGAAAGAAGTAAGAGAAGGAAAAACCCAGTGGGACAAAACCCCCCTTACAATGAGATAACATGCTGCAAAGAAGCACTGGAAGAACTCTGTAGAGTAACACTGGAACTTGATATAGGCAAGCAAGGAAATATTCTTTTGTATACTACTGAAACCGGATGAGAGTCACTGATTGACTCAAGGAATCATGATAAAGCAACAGAAAACTCGATGCCACGGAACACTCGAAAACTCCAAACGGGAACAACTCTGGAATCTATGAAGCAACAAGCAATTATTGAATGATGTATTACTAAAAATGAAGTGCAAAGATGCAAGATGCACTCTCCCAACTGCCAAAACATCCAAGTAATCACCAAACAACCCATCGGGCCAAATCTGGACTAACTGATAAACCTGGGATAGATACAGAAAAAGTGCATAGACAGCAACCTAGAGCTCCTCAATACCTTTTCGATGCTTCAAACGAGGCAAAAAATGGAGATAGTGGCAAAAAGTTATGAGCTCGGAAGCATAAAAAGTACATCTGACTTCAAACAGCAATAAATGCAGTAAAACAGAAAAATACTGTAACATAAACTGCACCAAATAAAAGAGCTCGGAACCAGCTTTCTGGCGATATCTCGTTTGCCCGATTTTGATACCGTATGCCCAAGTTATGGCCAAAAGAAAAAAACTGCTTCTTTAGGGCAAACTAGGGTTAGGAGGGGGCATATGAGGGTCGGCCGTACACTGACGTCATGCTGACGTCAGCAGTTCACGAGCTTAAATTTGACGACTGTTTGGCCGTCGCAGCAAGAAATCGGCCACCCTGCAAAAAAAAATTTCGGCCCTTGGTCGTGCATGTGACCGCGGGCTGGTGCTGAAGGGGCTGATCGGTGGCTGGGCGGAGCCCCTCGGTTCCATATGACCGCGAGCGATGGGCTGGCTCTGGCGGATCCGGGGCTCGGTCACTATAAGACCGGGCCCGTGATTTTGGTACCGGGCTGGGTCAATATGGCCTACGGCGTAGTCGGGCGCCACCGAGAAGCCTCCTCGGTGGCCGGCATGGGGGGTCGTCGCCTCGTAAGGGGCGCGACAAAACAAAGAAATTTCAATTTTTAAAATTTTTTTTGAAATTTTTCAAAAAAAGGTGCCTCGATCTGCTATGGGGAGGCCGCGGCCCCTGACAAATTTTTGCCTTCCGAGTCAACTTCTCAGAAATCGACGAAATGACAGGTGTTTCTAGGGTTTTGGGATGCTACGAACGCGATGACGACGTCCGTTTGAGCCCATTGTGTCCCGAAAAAATGGCTACCCCCAGATCTTGCAGAAAAGATGCCTGTGGAAACCCTTGCACTCGAAACTCATGAAGAGGCCATATCTTCAGATCATGAACAAGTAGCTACAGGTCTGGAGCTCTGATACCATGTTAGAATCCAAGATCACCTGCATGCAAGATGGATACCTGTCACATGCAAAAGATATGAAGAACCAAAAAATATGTTCTCTGTAAAACCTCTCAGTAAAAATGCATTAAGAGAATCGATTATTACAATGTGATCAATCCTTATGAAGGAGATCAAGAAAACCTAAAAGAAACCCTAGTGTGCACACTTAATAATTAATAATTAATTATTAATGTGCCTAAGTTTAGCTTAAGCAATAAAGAGGAATAAGTGACTTAATTATTTAATCAATGTGATGTAATTAATTAAGCATAATAACTTATTACTCTAACATTTATCAGTTCCCTTCCTCTTTGAGGAGTTATGGTTTCAATTTCTTCTTTGAAACTCCTCCAAAGATATTCTATTATTTCTCTCTTATCCCTTTCTAAGAGGCTTCTATCTAACACCTTTTACTAAAACTCATCTCTCTTGTTCATAAGGAAAAAATCCTTGAATTCCTTTGTTGTTTATATAAATTGATCATCTTGTAGGAATTCTCTACAAGCTTGTGCCATGGTCCATCATCAACAACTTTCCCACCTATCTCAAAATTGATCACCAATCTATCATGTGTGGTTCTTTAAATTAAAACTATTTGAGGGGGGTGTAATTATTGCACCATAATGGCATCACCATCAAATTAATCTAGGCCAATAGGGTATTCTAGTAGATGTCCATCTATGTGATCAATTTTTTGCAATGGGGTAACTAGCTAAGGACTTGGTGTGACACTTCCTCTTGAAGTAGAAGGACTCAGAGTGATTGATGTAGAGACTAGCACATTTTCCAAAAACTAATTGGTTTTATCTAATGTAGTTCTTTTCCTCTTATTTTTTTCCAACTAAATTTTTACACATGTGGCTCTTCTTTGTGTATCTAGGCTTTCTATGGTGTAGTTATTGATAAGATACTTGACATTGTGAAAATCATGTTGATAAGGTGATATCTTGAAAATATCCCTTTGCTCATGTTTGAACCTTTCATGGTCACACCTCCTTTCCTTGTCCATTTTCATTCTGTAAGACAATATTTTTCCATATAATAATTCCATGCCCTCCCTTGATGTTATTGTAAATTTGGAAAACACAAATGTGGCTAGGAGGAGGGTATGTTTCTTTTTATTCTTGAATTGAGTCTTATTAGACTCATTTAACTACCACATGATTCCTAAGAAGGAAATTATTTTTGTAACACTTTTGGGAAGTACATGGGGTACTATTGGGGACCCATATTGTTGGAAGTTTTGGGAGACTTTTGAATTTTTTCATTGATGATGTTGATTGGAAAAATGAGCATGAAAGGATCATAACAACATAGTGCAGTGTTTTCATTGATGTCAATATTGTTCTAGATCATTTTGATTAATCTTGACAAGTTTTCTAGATGTTAAGGAAGGAATTTTTGCAAGTTGATTTGGTCTAGAAAGATCAGTTGCATAGAAATTTGGTTAAGTGACAATCTTGCAAGTTCAGTGTCACAATGCATTAGTTTTTGGGTATGCACCACTCTGCAAGTGAATATTTTACTCTATGCTTCTAACATCATTTTTTTAGATGTTATATGTATCTAATTCTAGGATTTAATTATGTATGGATAAGAGGTTTGAGAGATATGAGTAACAAAGTTTTTCCTAGCAGTTCATAGTTATCTTTTTGTATAGTATATTTGAGTGGGAGAATCTACACTTCTCTGTGGATGAGTTTTTGACCTTGCAATTTTAGAGGTAAGTTTCTAGATGTTAGTAGAGCATGGATTCGAGATGGCATCAAGTTTTAAGGTCCATGTGTTGAGATGTGGATACATAAATCAAGTATTTTTCTTTTAGGTCTTATGTGAAGCCAACCTAATATATTTGAAGGTATTCGAAGGATAAATATGTATTGCTATCTTATGTGGGATCTATTATAGGTCCATACTAGCCTATCTTAAGATATTTTGAGTTTTTAATTATGGCATGCTATATGGATGAAATGTTTTGAGTTGATAAGTTACATTATGGGTGTTACATTTAATTAGGCCAACCTAATTGATGTGTTACTTAATCCAGATATATATATGCTAAATTGTTTTTGGTGTTTTGATGGAATGAATGTGACATGTATTATGTGTAATGAAAATTTGATTAGAGAAGTGAGAAGTTGAGTTATGAATGTTGATTTGAAGATCAGAATTGTGTGAATGAAGCATGAGGTAGAGTGTTGAATCTGAATTAGATAAAGATTATTATTGAGCTTCATTAGAACTATATTCATGCATATGTAAGATGCAAATTTTAACAATTCAAAAAGGTTATGAGCCACCATCTCTCTTCTATTTTTTCTATATAGATAGTGAGTCCACCTATAGTTAGCACTTTTTTAAATATACTATAACTAGTTATAATATATTGTGAGCTAACCCTCACCATGGTTTTTCCCATTTTGGGTTTTCCACGTAAAAATATTGATGTTTATGTGTTGTTTGATGTTGTTAATTTTTCATGCTTTCTTTCATTAATATAGTTGAATATGCATTAGTGATTGGATGTTTAATATTTGAATGGTTTAAGAGAATACCGATTCACCCCCCTCTTAGTATTCTAGGTGTTCAACAATTGGTATCAGAGCTTGGTTCCCTAGAAGGAGGTTAACCACTTTGGGAAGGTATTGGAGATTGAACACATGGCTGATAGAAGGTTTTCTATTCCTCTTGAAGAGATTACTATTGTTGTATTGATAGAAGAAGATTATATCCTTGACAAATATGGAAAAATAAAAGTTGCTCTTGAAGATCTAGAAAGAACTAATGGTGAGAAAAAAAATCTAAAATAAAATATTAAAGAAACAAATGAATGTATGAAAAAATTGAGAGAGAAGATCAAGAAGTTTGAAGAAAGGAATAAGGAAGTCAATGAACAATTGAAACTAGAAAATGAAAACATCACCATACTGAAAGTGCAAGTTGAAGAAGAAAAGGAGTTGAGGAATTTCTAAATGTAATGGTGCAAGGAAAAAATGATGAATGCATAAGGCTTGAACAAGAAGTGGTAAATCTAAGATCACATCTAGAGAAAGCAAGAAGTAATGAAGACAAATTGAAGATGAGTTCTACAATGCTTGATGAGATGATTGGAGGTTAGAAAGTTTTCAAAGAAAAAGGCGGCTTAGGATTTGAAAAAGATGAAAGTTGAAAAGCAGATAAGACACCTAATGCAGAAAAGAAGATCACTGAACCAAAGAAGACTGAAGACAAGAAGAACAATGGTAAGATCCAAAATAAAAGAAGTGTTCATAGCTAGAAGACCTTTGGTCTGAAAACCAAATGCTCAAAGTTACCTATCATTCAATGTTTTTTTCTATTGTTACAATAAATTTGGACATAAAGAAATTAAATGTAGAAGCAGAATTAATCAGAATGCCCTATCCTTTACTAGTCATTTTTTTACATGCAAAAGATTTGGACATACAGCTAGTGAATAAAAAATAAAATGATGAATTATTATACCAATGGTAAAATTATTCAATCCTTCAAAGGGTATGTATAGGATCATCATGGAAAAAATAGACCCTTAAGTGGCAAAAAATTCAAAAAAATCAGAGTTAGGAAACTTGAAGTAAAAATTTGAATAAGTTGGGGGGGGGCCTAGCTCGGTTGGCTAAGTAATTCCATTGTGGCTCTGCTGGTCACGAGTTCTAGTCTCCCCCCGTCTCGTGGTACCGGAGGGCATGTCGCGCCAGCACCGCCGGTCACGTTAAAAAGTTTACCAGGCACACTGCAGTTTATAGGGGGTCGTGCTACCCGATTCCTGCAGTCTAAAAACAAAAAAAAATTGAATAAGTTATCTATATTATTTCAAAAATATGTAAGAATAGAATCTATAGAAAATAGAATGTAGTTTCTAAACTGCTAGGTTTGTTTTAAAAAAAAAATCTATTTGGTGAAAATTTTAAATTTCAATGCAGTGGTACTTAAATTTTAGGGAAAAAATAAAAAGTAGGTGTCTCTGGCTCTAATCACCCAACCAGGTTGCAAACATAATATTTTAAATATGGAATATTTAAATATAAGTAGAGGACTCATGTCCAATGTGATGGCGAGTAGTAATTTTTTCCAAGTAAATACCACTATGAATTTTTGATACATTTAAAAAAATATAAAAACTTGCGGCGTCTGACCACCTTAACTTGGTCAAAAATTCATGAAATTATTTTTTTTTTCTTTTTTTAATCATAGAAAGTAAAGATAGAATGTGACACACATGTTTTGATTCAAAAAATGTGATACCGCTTGTGAAAGTTATAGATGTTTTTCTGCACCTAGCCTATCAATCGAATGAATAATTCAATAGAAATGAATAATAATTACTTATTAAATTCAAAGTAAAGCATAATTTATATTGGTGGAAAGATGAGAATCTCCTTTAAAAACCCTTTTCATTTCATCAATTTTGGGTAAAAAAAAGTTGTCAGCCACATACCCATCATTTTGCCACTTATTGGCCCATCAAGATCCTACACATACCCCAAATGTTACTGTTATAGATGATATGGATTTGGATAGAAAGATAATTAGTACAGATCTAGAATGAATGGAAGGAATACTATTCAAAAGAATGTTGTATGTCATAATTATAGTAGACCTATAAATATTGCCATGTTTTTTAGAAGTAGAAATACAAGGAAGGAAAATCTAGTAAAAAGGAATGAACCATTTAAAAAGGTGCACCCGATTGAAGTAAAGAAGGAATATATAGAAGTCAAGGAAGAATTTGTACCATCCTCTGATGTAGATGTTTCCTCTAGAAACTAAGCCAAGGGCTAGGGGAATATTTCTTGCAAAAAAAATTCCCCACAAAAGAAGAGGTTTTAAGAGTGCAACATGAAGATATGAGATGAAGATCAACATTCTTGATCTATTGGTGGAGATTGTAGAAGAAAATATGAAAATGTAGAAGTTTGCAAAGATTTGGAAGTTAGTTGTGCATATAGATGAAGTGTTGCTAGCTTTATGGGTTGAAATATGAAATTTGGGTAGATTGAAGGTTTATAAACAAATTAACTACAAATAATTCATTTCACAAAAGAGATTGAGAATGAGAAGAGTAGAGAGAAGCTAATTTGTAGTGCATAAGGTGATTTGAGATTTAGAGCATCGAAACCCTAGTTTGGAAAATGAAGTAAAAAGGTATTTTACAAATCTTGTGTGCCTTATTTTTTAGAATTCCTTGTTTAAAAGCAGTTTGAATCTATATGGAGATGGCTACACCAAAGGTTAGAGAGGTTACATAGAAACCACAACCAAAATTTAAAAGATACCCTATGAAATCCATAGAACATGATCTGTTAGGTACATTCTTGCATATTCCATATGGGGTTTTACCAGCTAAAGATATTAGGGATTACATTCATGGAAAAATTGAAGAACATCCTCCCACTAAGTTAGGGGATATATGGTCAAATGAGTTAATTGGTGAGGACTTCACCCTAAAGCTAGAATATAAAAACCTAGTTGAAAAGAATTTAAATGTGTGGCAATGGTTTCCTAATTTCTACTATGATATCAAGTGGATCAAAATGGCCTTGAGTAGAATAAACGATCAATTTATCTAGACTGATATGCCTCACATGATAACAAAGGAAGTTATAAGAGAGGTCACTATTCTATCCTCTAAAATACTCGTTCCCATGTTGAAATCCATAAAAAATGAAGTGGTTATGGAAAAAAATAGCGCTACTTATGATAAGAGAGCTTTAACTGTCAATCTTATTAGAAACCTACATGTTAGATATGTTGCTATAGTTATTAGCTACAAGATCTACTAAACAAATAGAAACAATTCCATATTTTCCACCGCAATTAATGTGGCACATGAGATGGTTGTGAATGGTGCAAATTATGACCTTTATGAGTTTCTTAGGAAAAAATTAATGGATAATCTAAAGGAAATTAAAATGAAGAAATATGTATTTAAGTATGGCACTTTGGTTATGTTATTACTCTTATATTTCCTAAAGGAGCTTCCCATAATTGGAAAGGTAAAATAGATAAGTGGAAGACTTGTTGCACTTTATATTGAAAATCATATGAGGAACCTTGGAGACACCAATGCATAGGATGATGTCATTACTACTTTCTTTGTAGTATTTTAGAAAAGAATGCATGAAAGAGAGAGGTTTCCAAGGATAGTTTTTGAAAGATACAAAAATGATATCACATTCCTTGTATCTATAGATGAATGCATTATGGAGGCAGTGAAACCAAAGACTATTTGGGTTTATGAATTAGGTTATGAGGTGACATAGATAGATATTATTGGTTTTGGAGATGTTTTAATAAAAATTCCTAAGGACACTACAAAGCCAGGGTATGGTTTTGATGCAAAGCAGGGTGGAGAACCTCAACAAACATTGAAACAATCAAATTTCTCAATTCTAGAGCCCCAACTTGGTGGTTACCTTCAAAAATCCCATATTCTCCTAGTAGTACTTAAAACAAGGGTTTTTCCATATAACTTTTAGAGAAAACCTAACACCCAAAGTTAGAAAACCATTCCAGATACCCTTTATGCCACTTGTAAACATACCAATTTTGCAGGTAGGGTTACTTTGAAACAAAGTCCTAAAATTTGGATTGCTACCACTCTAATTAGGCCTAATTAGGCTAGTTCAATAAGGAAATAATATGATTTCTAATCTCCAAACTTCAAAAATTCATCTCAAGGTATTCAACATGTAACATGGAGTCTAAAAGCATAACTTTCATCAACTAGGACATTCTCCAAACAGTTCTTCTACAAAACCCTAAGTCTACCTATCTCCTAAGCCTAATACATGGTAATATTAGGCTAGGGCCTCATCAAAAATACACCCAACTCCATCCCTTAGTCCTGAAAACATTAAAAAAATTAAAAGCATCCTACCTACATCCATTCCTCCAATTTTCAAGCCTTTTCACTGGTGGAATAGGCCAAAACCTATTTTTTGCAATCAAACCCTCCTTAATTAGGGTTTTTGGCTATTTGTAGCAAAATTTATCTAACTCTCCCTTAAGTTAATGAAAAAAAATGAAATCAATAGTGGATTTAGTTCATCATCAATCCCAATACAACTTAGAACATTTTTAGTTTGTATAGGACCATACTACCCTATATAGCAACAAGAATTCAATGGAAAACGTAGAAAATAGAGTATATTGTATTGCTTGATCACCAAAAACATCACTAGAAGTTTTCCTCAACCACAATAAGGAATATTTAAAACCAAACATATCCCAATGGTTCCAAACTATTTTTCAAATACCCAACCATTCAACTTCCCTTACACACAAAAAATGTAAAAGTTGCTTGCGCAACTTTTGCAACTTTTTGCAAAATTGACATCCTTTTACAAAATTGACCCCACATGACCCAAACCAACAAAAAACATGATACCAGTCTTAAAATACCTTATTACAAACAAAAGTGATTTAAAACACACAAAAACCAACATTTGACCCCTTTTACATCATGAAAACCTAGGTGT
>VDFB02054166.1:0-13465 GCA_007258455.2 Sequoia sempervirens | reverse complement strand
GTAGCCAAAGAAGACAAGAACAACTAGAGTTTCAAGGAGGAAAGGTCAAGAAACCTCCAAAGATGAGGCTCCTATTGTTGAAGTAGAAAGTTCAGGGGAAAAAACCAAGGTTTATTCAAGGAAATCGAGGACTCCATCCCCTAAGGAGCCTATGTAAAAGGTGGATCCTCTTCCAAGGACACCCATTATGGAGCAACCTAGGGCTACTTCCCCTTCACCGAGTGTACCTAAGCAACAGACAACTCGTCAAGAGCAAGAGACTAGTGGAGAAACAGAGCCATTCAAGGAAGGAGAACTTTTTGGTGAGGCAGCTGAGCTTGAGGTTGAAGAGGTAGAAAGACACCCTTCTCCACTAATACAATATAAAGATTCTCCAGCAAGTAGTAAAGGAAATGGATCACCTGAAAAGGAGAATATCCCCATTAGAACCCCATCGCCAGTGCAAGAAGAAGAGATTGAAGTAGGTGATCAAGGTGAGCAGTATCCTAGAAAAGAAAAGGATGAAACAGTAGAACAACATGAAGAGGCCAAAACAGAAGAAATCTGGGTGGATCATGTTGTCCCGGATTGGCTGGAAAAGGAGATTACAAGAAAAAAATAAGTTGTTATTGAGGACACCCCTCTGGATTGGGATGAGATGCTGTCCAAGATTGGAAAAGCTAAGAAGAAGGTGGCCAAGGTGGTTTCAAGGATAGAAAGAGATGAAGCGAGTAACAGGGTCATTCACATTGCCACCCCTACTGTGTATAAAACTAAAGAGGAGGTCACCAGAAAAGATTATAATGTGCAGACTATTAATCTAGGACCAGCCTCTATGGAACAGGATATTGAAGAATATGAAGGGTCCAGTGCAGTTATAATTGGGAGATTAAGGAAGGAAACTTAGTCTAAGCATGAGCTTAAAAGGGAAAATGAGAGGCTTAGGAAGTGCTTGGAGGATGTAATGAAACCTCTGCAATCTCTTCACACATCTTCCTCTGCTACTCCTAGTTTCTTGCCCAAGGAAACCATTTCTGAAATTGAAAGGATGAAAACCTCTACCCAAACTGCAGTGGACTGGTTGAAGGATGTGCAAGTGAAAGGAGACAATGCAATAAAGGACATCCTTTCGACTGGGAAGGATGCAGTCAAATCCAAAGACCTACTTGAGCAGGTGCTATCTCGAGATAAGGAGGATATTGATCTTCTGCTACAGAAATCCAAAGTGATTATGGGGTATTATAAAGATCAGTTGGCTGCTGATGAGATTCTTCCTTCCTCCAGATTTGATGAGCCTTGGGAATGGTTCAAAGCTTTGCAAATTTGACAAAAGGCCATAAGGAAGATTCATAAACAAAAGAAGCTGATAGATGGTGACTTGACTGGGGTTTATGAGGGATGCATTGCATTTTTTGAGATTATGACTGGCAGGAGGATAATTGCTCCTAAATACCTGAGCCTAGAACAGTTAAGAGAATGGTGGCATGATGTCTATGCCCCGGACTCTGAAAATATCATAACATGGCACCAGCTTGATGATGCAGCAACCTACTTGGCGGTGATGGATAAGTACCAGGCACATAGAGGTGATTGGGACAAAATTGTTAAGCAGTCAAAAGAGGAGATTGACGCCATCGAATGTCGGCTCAAGATCTTGCCTTTGCCACCTGTCGCCAAGTTGGACAAACTATTTTTGAGAGTTTAGGATCAGAACAAGGACAAGGGAGGTGGTAGTTAATGCCTATTTTGAAGATTTGTGCTTCCCTATTATTATAGGGTATGTATTGATCTGGGCTACATTGGGGAATGTGTCTAAGCCGACCTTGATGATGTATCGGCATTTAATGTGTGCCTAGTTTTAAAATTCCTGAGGCTGACTTGTTTTGGGCTAAATATATTTTGTAAATGTTTGGCTGGGCCGACATGTCTTGAGAATTTGCTATAAAGGGAATTCTTGCCTCATTGTAAGGGAGCTAGAAAGATAATAGAGACAAGTTAGATCAGAAAAGAGCTAGAGCATTTTGTAGTAGAAGTAGTAGTCAATCTCTTGAAGCAATTATTGTAACAGAACAGTGGAATTGTTATAGCATTTTGGTAATCTAATACAATAGAAGGCATTGTGGTTTTCCTGGTGAAATCTTCTGTGTTAGTTATCTTGCATGGTTCTTGTTGTTTCATCATTCAAATTGCTTAAAGATTTAGAATTTAGTGTTTAGAGTTGGAATTAGTTTGGTGAATGATGTTCATGATTTCATATTTGGAATGTTTGTAGCAATCTCTGGTCTATACTCCCAGTAACTATCTGATTGTAGTAGGCTGGTGAAGTCAACCTGGACCAAATATTTATATGTGCTTAGTTTGATTATGGATGAATATCTGTGATTTGAAAATCTATATACCTTAGAAGATTGCACCATTCTTGTGATATTGCATTGTGGGTTGATCAAGAATTGGTTATTTGAGATTGGTCCATTCCAGATAGCTGTCATTGGCATTGTTCATTCTAGGAATAGTTTAGATCTTATCATATCTCTGCACCCTTCTCTTTTGCTGTTTCTTTATCATCTGGTTAGATTTAGGACTTGAGATCACCATATTGTAAGATCTGATAAATTGGAAAGATACAGTTTGTTGTAGTAAGGTCTGATTGTGATTACCAGCATTTTCACATTTCATCTGAGTTGTTTATGCATTGTCAAGACCTGACACCCGAGAGACCTTGGGGTGATTTTCAGCAATTTATTGTTGAAGATTATCTTTCAAGAGAGATAGAATATCATTTTCTGTCTGAGTTGTTGTGCAGAAAACACCATCAACAAAGGATACTCTTCAACAATAAATTGCTGAAAATCATTTTCTGTCTGAGTTGTTGTGCAGAAAACACCATCAACATGTCTTTTTGCTTTGTCCATATGCTCTTGTATCATCTAGCATCGGTCTTTCTGCTTTGTCCATCTGCTCCTCTATCATCTAGCATCGGTCTTTTTGCTTTCTCCGTCCACTCCTAGATCATCTATCATTAGTCTTGGCTTTTGTCTCTCTGTTCCTTGTCATCTATCATCCTCTTTCTACTTTTATCCATGGTGAGTCAACAACCTTTTACCAAACTACGAGGGCTCTACGCTTTCACGTAGGCAAGGCTAATTTTTGATCGACCCCCGAGCCCCTAGGTCTTTAGGGTGTGTCAGTCTCATGTCTTGTCTCCCTTGTGTTGTTTCGTCAAGCTATGCCCTTATCTAGCTAGTTCTTAACAAACATGATCCACTTGTATCAACAAATCCAATTAGTTTTGAATATCCTACATCATATCGATCTTTTAGCTTAGTATCCATCATCGGTCTCAACAGGATGCATCCTTCCTAACAGACTTCATCAATCCCATCTATCCCCTTGATCCTATGGCAAAGGACATTTGAAATTTATTGCGACCTTTTGATGTTGTTGGCTTTTATTTATCGTTTGAGCTCCCTATCATCACTTGTCAAGGCCGCCATGATCCATCATATTATGGCGTGTTTTGATTGGTCCTCATAGGGGCATATCTTGATCTTTTGTTTGATTGTGTCTTCTTGGTTGTCCCACGTAGTACCCACCAAGATCCCCAAGGTCTTGTGTTATGTTGGGGCATCCTTTTGTGCTTGTGGTTATCTCAATACCTGGTCTGACCAAGGTCTTTGTGACTTTGGGGTGTTGGGATAGCCTTCTTGTCTGTTGTGTTTATTTCATGCATTAGACACTATTACGCCTTGGTTCCACATACCCTGACACTTGGTGTCTTATGCTATAGAAAAAATCAGTGCTATGAAGATGGAAAATTACATTAGGATTGCATTTCATTCTCCATTCTATCGTCTTGCATGTATCCCCCCATCCATTCATCCTTCATCCTTATCTCACATCTCTATCCAACCCCCTTCCATTCCATTTAGCCTGAATCATCTAATCATATCTTTGGTCTTGTTCTTAGTCTTGTTACAAGCCCGGATCCAATCCTCCTCCTCCTCCTCCTCCTCCTCATCATCATCATCCCCTTTTATTCTTCCATATCCCTTCGACGTTGTTTGGGATGTATCCTTCCCTCGTCAACAACACTTTCATCATCATCATCGGGAGGTACTCTTCCCTATCCTTTAGTGATGTTTTGGGATGTATCCTTCCCTCATCAATACCACTCATTGAGATGTATCCTTCCCTATCCTCATTGACAACACTCCATCCATCCTCAACCCCTTTTGGCTTGTACCTTGACTGGGGCAACATCATCTTCGTGTCTGCATCCATTTTTGTTTCCCAACCTCCTGTCACCTTTTCATCCTTTCATATCCATCCCTTTTCATCCTCTTCCTCATCTCCCATTTCATCATCTCATCCATTTCAAGAGCACATCCGTGTTCTTTTGAACCCGCATGTCCTCTTGAGGGGGCATCCTTATCCCTAATCTTCATCTTCACCTCCATCATATTTCTTCCTAGTCATCTGTTTGATGACTGGGGCATCCTTCTCAATCTAACCATCTCCTTTTGGGTTCTATATTTTAATATTCTTTAAAACGATGCTGCTTCGTAACACCATCTCAAAGAGGGGCAAAATGTAGACATCCAAATTTGGACACTTAATTAATCCAAATTTATCACTTTTTATCTAAACATCCTCTTATTTGAGTTAATTAAGTAATATTATTATTATTTAATTAATATCTTTAATTCTGCCAAATCTCTAAGGTATTTAATTAATAATTAAATACCTTAATCTCCTTAATCCTCTTTTCATCAAATGAATTAAATAAATATTGCATTTATTTAATTCTTCACATGTCTTTTTCATCTAATCCTAATCCATCTCTTAATCTTTTCATTAAGGATTTGCACATGCCTAATCCTTGATTAGGATGTGTCGCATCCTCCAACTTTTGCAAGTTGGCTTCTATCCTCATTAACCCCTAATTATCTTCTAATTATTGATTAGTTAATCTTAATTAGTACCTTGGTCAACTCTCCCCATCCCCCAAGGAATTTTTAATTCATTTTTATTCACCCTAGGCTCCTCTCTTCCCCATGTGAATTTTTAATTCACTTTTATTCCTTCTAGAATACCCTTTTCCCATGCATCTTCTAGAACCTTTGACTTGTCACATCAAGTCACATGTGACAAAATCCCACCTTTTTGGAGACCCTCTCTTATCCACTAGATTCTCCCAAGCATGTGAATTTTTAATTCATATTTATTCCTCCAAGGAATCTTCTCATCTCCCAATGTACTTGGAAGGTACTTGTCCTTCCTCCACATCATGTACCTCCCTTCCACATCACCTACACATCATCCTACATTTATCCTCTTCACATTCCACATGTCAAAATGTGAGGGCTTGTGAGTCCTTAACTCACCTTAGCCCTTCATCTTGGCCTTGTTGGATAAATCCCAACCATTGAATTCTTTAGAGAATTTAAGTCTCTCTATAAATACCCCCTCCTCTAAGGAAAAAGAAAAAACACTTAGCCATTTTGCAACTAAATACTGCCATTTTGTGCACTCATCTAGCCATCAACATTCATCCATTTGCATCTACATTCAAACATATAGTCAAGACTTGCATTTAGCCATATCAAGAGCCATCAAGGAGCATACAAACCAAATCAAAACCAAGGGCCAACCAAGGAGTTTCAGCTGCAAGAAGGAAGGTATATCCATTTGTCATCATTTTACACTTTCCTCTTTGCACTTACAAATTTCTTAGGCTAATCTTGAGGTGTTTCTTTATGTTTCTCCATTGCATTTTAATTGCTTAGAAAGGGTTAGACATTTTGGATATCACAACTATCATCTGAAAGTGCATCACATAGCTCATCATAAATATCTACTCTACTAGAAATATCAAAGTAGATATTAGGCTTGGAATGATCATTGAATGAATTCAAACTAGGATTCAAGGCTATCAATTTATTCTATTTTTCATCCACAACCTTTACTTCCATTATTGCATGCATGTCCAAGGAGACATTCTGCAACTTTGTCACACATTCATCATTCTTCAAAACACTCACATCATTAGAATCTCCTTCTATGAATCCTTCTACAACTTCCTACTCCTCTTCAACCTTTTGTTCATATCTATCAATCAACCTTTGACAAAATTCATCAAGAGAATCTACTTGAATCTGTACTTGGGTGTTCATACCTTGGTACCACCAATCATGAGCAACTCCTTCAAGACGTAATATATCATACTAAATCTCAACTTGTTCCTCCATGGAACTAAGTAGGTAACATTCTTCCATCTCAAATAACCAAGCTTTGGTTGAGATTTTGTCTGATCCATCAAAAGTTGGAGCTGGAGATTTTATGATTTCCCTTCTTCTATGTCATGGGAGATGTTTGTAGCCCTTAACAACTGGCATCCTTTGCATCAGAGTAACATAATCACTGTATGGGACTGAATTTCTAAATCCTTCATCTTAATTGCTATAATTTTCTCCGATGACTGATAGTTCTCTTTCCAATTCTTCCCTCGGATCACCAACATTAGCCATCTTTAAACTCCTCTTTTTTCTTTGCAAGAAAAATGATCAAACCCTCAAGCTAGCAGGATCATGGAGCTCTAATACCACATTAATGTCCCTTTCTGTAAAATTATATCAGATTTGAAATAATAACAATAACCCAACTCAAATTTGTAAATTACATAAAATTAATGAAATCGAGTAATGAGATAAACTTCACCAAAATGAGAAATTCCAACACCAAAAGGCATGTAGCTGAAATTTGATGATATATGAATGAAAATACCATGGAAATGCATCATATTTATTATTATAAAAAAGAAACTTGCAACAAACTACAACTGCAACAAAATACATAGAGTAACCTCACAAAAACAAGACAAAATATGCACCAAATGGATGCCAAACTCAACACAACTCATCAAACCAAACTTCGATAATCTGAGCAGAAATATTACATCAAGATATGATGCTAATACAAAGATATATGCTGAAATATACAACAAAAAAAGAGAAACCCACAACTCACTTATCCTCAAAATTACACCTGCAATCACAGAAGGAAATATATCAAAATGAAATCAACGAAGCATAATTTCAGACTCTGTATGAATCTGATCCTAGAGACCATTAGAACCATTGAATTTAAGCCTTTGATTTCTTTTTTTTATCAACCTTGGAGTTCTTCCTTCCTTGGTTTCCCAGCCTCAAAAGAAAAATCACGAACTGTGAAAATAGCATGCATAGAATGAATGCCATTTGGAAAACCAAACAATTATATATCAAATCCCTTTCCAAAACCAACTTTGGTGCCCAAATTCAAATTCCTAAAGAAGGTGATGCTTGCATGCCAGGATTATAGCTCCCACTTGCCAAAAGTGAAGACGCTAAGAAACATTCTAATCCCAAACTACCAAATTACATGTCACTTGGATTTCTTCCAAGAAACCCACACCTTCCTCAAAAATATTAATTCATTTGTCAACATGACTGATTTAATTAATACAATTTGAAAAAACAACTTTTCCAATTTATCCATGGGTCCTGATTTACTATTTTTAGGAAACCAGGTTTACTAAAAATAGTAAATGCTATTTTTAGAAAAGGAGACATTACATTTGATGTTAGGATGAAGGTTTCATTAATTATGTAAATCTTATGTATATTATATGTGTCTTCAATACTCTTAGAAGGTGTACATGAAAGCCTAGGGTATAATTGAAGAAATAATTCATAAAATTTAAATTCTCCTAGAATCTTGATATTAGTTGTCATATGCATTCATGAAGGAGGTGGAGCACTACGAGGGTAGTTACATTTGAATTTGGACTCATTTAATATATATTCCCAATCTTAGATGCTAGAGGAAGGAATGGAGAATCTTGTCATAATGAATGTAATCAACGAGTTAGTAGACTCCAACATGGACTGCTACACTTGTGGATGTGAACCATTGGGGAGTTATGAGTCAAAGATGCCATCATAATTACATTTTCTATTTGAGGATTCATTGATTGAGCCCATGTGAAGCCCATCTAAAGTCATTGATCATGTTTACTATTCTTGGAAAAGACTATCCAAGGTGGGTGTGGGGCTTTTGCATGATACTGGATGATTTTGGTATCCATTTTTTTGGTCAAACCATTTATGGTTTTTCCCTCTCTTTGTTTATATATTAGAGGTGTGAGATAGTAGTTAGAGTTCATATTTTACAAGTACATAGGTGCTACTAGACTACCGTTAGAGTGTAGAGTATTTTATAGTGTGTTGATATTGTATCACGTTAATTGAAGATTAATAAACTTTATTTTTTCTGTGGTATGTTTTTTTTAAGAGAATTTGTCTACATTAATCTTGTGTTACTATGGTTTGTTGATTTTACTCTTATTTCTGATTTATGTTTCCACATTTAATCTTTATTAAGAAACCATTAAATTACGAAATTAATTTTAGATTTACATACACAACAAAAAAAATTTATTGTAATAGTTTCACCTTGTTTCTCATCATTTAAAATAAAAAATTAGATCTAGATGACTTCAAAATTTATCTTCTATTCTAAAAACTGAAAATTTTAGTCTTAATGCACACTAGTAATCTCTTTTTAAAATCTATCAAAAGAATGGACAACTACCGCTATCATAGCTTGAGAGTCTAAGTGTCAAAATTCCAAACATTGCTCCTATAAATCTCAACCCATTAGTAATTAGCAATAATTGGTAGGGTCCAGAAATTCAGAGAAATCAAACCACTATCACAGACAAACACTCAACACCTTCCAATACATTATTAACCCTTTAGCAAACTATTAATCTAATATATCAATAATTTATATATTTAATCATACTTTTTGATAAGCAATAAATATCAATTTCATCTAAAGAAACGCTTCTTGAAACATTGTTGAAAATACTTATTTTTACATCTCCCATATGATTTAGAGTAGATTATACCTGCAGAGGAATCAAAATCTCAAAGCACCAGAGACTTAAAGTGATGGCAAGGAAAGAGTTAAAGTGAATAGGGATTTCGATTTTAGTGAAAACAAAATGATAAAGCAGTCAACAATATTTATCCACACATCAAATAATAAAAACTGCAGTTTACAAGTTGCAGGTTTATAGTTCAAATCACAGAATCTAGTCTCTTAAACAGAGGGACTGAGGGTGGCAAAACATTTACATGTTCATATATAGTTAGCTGCAATTGCATCCAAAGAATTTGACTTGCCAACATCCAAACACCACCACCCTTCAAGGGAGTTGAAGTGGGTAAAATCCTCAATTTCAGTCCCCCACACTTCATATTCTAATTTTTGTTTGCATGCACTTTTGACCATGCTCTTCTCATCCTCACCATACTCACATTCTACAAATGAGTGCCCTAAAGCAGCCTGCAACTGCTCCTTTGCAGGAGCTTTGCTTGACTCAGAAGGGCCTGATCTCTGAACATCAAGACCCAAACTACTAATACTACTGTTATCTTTCTTATCAAAATGTTGGACTGAGAGACGACGGTCGAATGACTTCACAGAATTTGCCTTTCTGTAGACTCGACACACTCTTATACCTTCTCCCCTCTCACTCTCATCCTGGCAATTTCAGCAAGAGAAATAAGTTATATTCATAAAGTAGACTTAAACGGTACATTCTAAGTTTTGACTTGTTTAATGTGTTAGAAAAAGATAAACAGATTGTGTTATGATTAACGCAGCAAAAAAAAATAAACGAAATTGTGTACTTACTGGATGAAGTCTGTATTCATTCATTATCCAATCAGTCTTGTGGCCTTTGAGAGCCCTGCCTCTGTAAAAAACCAGAGTCTTCCTCAACCCAATGGGTGTTGAAGTAGAATGAGCATAAACTGGCCTGTCTGTTCCAGTGGCTTTCCAGAAGCCTTCTTTAGTAATTCTGTTGGGTCTTCCATCATTGTGCCCACGAGGTTTAACAAAGAAAAACCACTCTCTTTCTCCTCCATTGAAATCCAGGCCTGCGTTCAAAATACCATTTTTAAGAAAACAGAGACAACATAACAAATATATCACAGAAATCTGTGATGAACAGTTTCTTACCAGGAAGGTCCCAAGGCTCGTAAGCATAGAGATCAAGCTCTTGGATAGGACTGAATTTGAATAGCTTCTTCTCCACCTGGCGGCGAAGATAGAAAGCCACCAATTCTTCCTCTGTGGGGTGGAAGCGAAACCCAGGCAAGTTTTTTAGCTCGTGCTCTTCTTGCTCGCAGATTGAATCCATTTCCTCCATTCTGAACTATCTCAATTTGTGTAACAATGCATCCCAATTACATTTTATATATAATCAATTTCTGTGGTCAAAGAATTTGTCCAATGTCGTGGAAGGGTAATGGCAAGAATTGTGAAGGAGCTCATACACAAGTCCAACTGAAAAAGTTTTCAACTTCTGACCGTAGAAATTTCTTCGAGCTTTCCATTCGGTGGTGGATACTGTCTTCATATGTCTCTGTCAATGTGTCTGCGCTTCTTCGTGGAAATCGCAACACCACAGTCACGGATGTGACAGAAAACATGTCTTCTGTATTTTGTATTTTTATAATGAATTAGAGTTATACTTGTATTTGAACGATTCAAAATAGTGGTGGGATCTATGAAGCGAAGTCTTGATAAGAATTATTATAATTTCTCTTTATGTGCTACCTTCTATCTATGCGAGGTTAAATCTTGGAGAATTGAATCTGTGACTATCATCCATGTTTTCCCTACCCTCTACCTTTGGAGAATTGAACTTGCGACCATCATCCATATTTTCCCTACCTTCTACCTATGGAAGGCTAAATCTTGGAAAATCAAACCTGCAACCATCATCCATGTTGAAGGATTATTAGAGTTATATATATTAATATTAAAGTAAGAACATATAATTAATTCTTTAAAAATATATTTAAATAGTGAACAATTTAATGGTTGAATAATCAATGATTTTTTGTTTTATTCATTCAAATTAACATTTAAAAATAATTAATAAGTCAAATTGAAATTTGCATCTTAGTTAATGTTTTCTTTAGATATAAATCACATATCACTACAACTTGTCAGAGTCTAATAAATAGACTTCCATCTCTTTAACTAATCAAATGTAATTGTGATCACAACTCATTGATAAATATATATATTTGACTTTTTCTCAATATTAATTCAAATACAATTGAAATTTCAATTTACCTACTATTTAAAATCTTTATGTTGAAGACATTTCCTTCTATGAACTTTGCTAAGAAATTGCATACAAATTAAAATCTTTATGTTGAAGTTCTCATTTCCCTTTATAAACTTTACCAAGAAATTACATACAAATCTAAATTTATTGTGTTCTACATTTTTCTAACTTGATGAATACTTATTTTAAGATTTCGCCCTTCCTTGTTAGTGTGGTATGATTCAAATTACATTAGAAAAATAAAGTTTCAAATAAAATTTAATGCTTCAAAATTTAATTCAATAACTTGTAAGCTTGTTGTTTACCTATCTTAATCCATATTGGATGAGAATAAATACTCATGAACAAGTATGATTTATCACAAAAATGTCCCTAATCAGAATAGTAAGTTGACGCCTACTAGGCCACACAAAAATTTAGATAATATTATATACATAAAGTCTTTGCCAATCTTGAAGTATGACTATTAGATCTATTTCATCAATTATTTTGTCTCATTATCATTTGACATGATGGGAGATAGAGATCGTAGTCTCCACACTATTGATTTTTTTAAAGATTTTCCAATCATATCCGACCAATGTGGTTGTTTATGGAATGACTAAATTGGATGTCTCTAAGATTAGATTTGTTATAATTTTCAAGTAGATTTTTTAATAATTTATTTTTATTTTTTTTGGGTGGGAGTATGAATTAAAGTTGTATGACTATCTTTTGTTAAGAGTTATAAATTAAAAGATATAGTTATTTAGAGTATATTTTTCATGTTATTCTTTTAAGGTATTACAAGTTTTACATTAAGTAAGATGTGATTTTTAATGAATTATGTATGAATTATTCAATTTTATCCAATTTTTAATTAGTAACATGACATGAAATGCAAGTATATTTGTGAGTTCATTTACCTTGCAATTTTAATGAATGGCCACTATATATATATATATTAAATACAATCTATATAAAATACGTTGATATATAAAATAGTACATTTTTAATTAATATTACAAAAAAAATCATTTTAATAATATATTATATTATTAATAAAAAATGTATTTTTATTTTTTTTAGACTACAGGAATCGGGTAGCACAACCCCCTATAAACTGCAGTGCGCCTGGTAAGCTTTTTAACGTGACCGGCGGCGCTGGCGCGACACGCCCTCTGGTACCACGGGACGGGGGGAGACTAGAACTCGTGACCAGCAGAGCCGCAACGAAATTACTTAGCCAACCGAGCTAGGGCCCCCGCCCTTAATAAAAAATGTATTATTATTAAAGAAATTTTTATTTTATTTTTTATAAAATATTTTTTTGTTTTGTTTTTTGTTTGTGTTTCTAAAATGTGTTTGTTTTTTATGTTTTTTTTGAAGGATTGTGGTGACCTCCTATAGGCATCATGTTGTCATTGTAGGGTTACATTTATCAGCATAATATTAATGTTATTTAAGAGATGAAGTTTTGAAGCATTTATTTGTGATTATTGTCAAAATGCATAATAGTGAAAGATGATATAAAATTGATTAGTTGATGGAAATAGTCTTCATATAGTGTTGAATTAAGAGTTAAAATATGCAACACCATCAAAATTTCAATTAAGTTGCAAATAATTTGATATATTGAGTAATAATATTCATTAGTAATAATTGAAAGCTAATGGAATTTTGCATGAAAGTATGGTAATGTGTTGCACTTTTATATAACAAGGGATAACATAAAGTTTTTTCACCATGACAACACTATCAAAAGTGATGATTTTGTGTAAACTAACAATTTCATAATTTTATTCACAAAAGATGTATTTTATGTTCAGTGAATAAAGATAATATTTATTGCTATCTCGATGAGCGCTAGGGTGTCAGCTGACCTTTGTATGAAGAAGTGTTTGAGGAGAAAGAAGGGTAGTAACAACCTGCAATCTATAAAAATGGGTGGCCCCAGGAAGAGGACAAAGTTGGTGAATTGCGACAATTTGAAAAAGAATGTGGAGTTATGGATGCTTTTTGAAAATGTGGGGTTGTTGTCCTCCTTCTAGGCTATGCATGGGGTAAGTGCACCAAGATGGTTCCCAAAAAAGGGGCTTAAGTGGCCACTTTTTTTCTGAAATCAGGAAATACTGACCTTGGACATGAAATTGAGGATAGCTACACTCAAAATTTTTTGATGGAACAAAAACAAGGACCGTAGTGCTCCGAGTCTACTTTCTAAACTACTAATTTATTTTGAAAATGGTTGAGATTAAGGGGTTCAAAAGAGGGGCCCACATAAATTGGTGTTGCTTTTGTCAAAAAAACATAACATAA
>VDFB02054165.1:0-28114 GCA_007258455.2 Sequoia sempervirens | reverse complement strand
AAATAAGGAGTAATTAAGGAGTTATTAAATATTTAATAATTTGACTGTATATTAAAGTCACTTTATTGAAATATTTAAATATTTAATTATTTGGCTTAATTATAAAGTATTTAATTATACTTTATAATATATTATTAAAAGGTGACTTAATGAGTATTTATATTCATTAAAAAGGGGACGCCAATAATTAATTATTTCTCCTAAGTCAAAAGTGCAAATTAAATCATTAATTTAAATGATTATTTTAAAGGAGATTTGGGTCGAATTTTTCCTTCAAGGCAATATATACCTTCCATAGGCAAAATCGAACTATCTTGATTATTATTCAATTTTGTCTTCTTGCATCTGAGCTTTGGAGTTTGCAAACCCTAGGGTTTCTGGCAGACCATCGTTTCTGGAGAACAAAAACTCTTCAGAGATCAGGCAGACTGAGGCTGTGAAATACCAGCTGAAGCTTGCACTTGGTGATTTCATCCAGAAGTCACAGACTGAGCTTATCCATTTATTTTAGCAGAGATTTACAGAGGAAATCATCAGATTAATAAGGCGATTTCATCAGAATGCTTTATTCAGAGATCAGACATCATTTATTGGAGGCCGTACTTTCTCATTAATTGCTGTCAGCCGTACTTTTCTGTACTTACTTGGCCGTACCTTCTCAGCTTCAGAGGAACGCCTCTATTTCTCAGCTTCTGGTGTCTGGACACTGGGCGCCATGATCTACTGAGGTTGTGCATAGATTTTCGAGCCAGAGGTTCTTCATTTATTGGCCGTACCATCACATTTTCTGCTGCAGCCGCCATTTCTAAAATACCAGGTTCTTTAATAAAATTTCCAGTATTGCTTTCTTTGTTCAGTTTTTTGGCGTTGTAAAACCTTGAATAAAATAATATAGTGGTGCGCCTGTATTTCTTGAGCAATATCTGAGACTTTCTACGCATTTTGGATTTATATTGAATTTTATAGCATTTTCTCTGTAAAATCGCAATTTGTCATTATTAGCCTGAAAACCTCAAAAAACACAAAAAAACGAAAATTTGCAAAAACATTACAAAAACAGTTAGGGTTTGGAATCGAGAACCACCAGGGTTCTGACATAGTGTTAGTGGTAGTGCTTGTGCAAGTGCCACCAACACTATTTGTGGTTCTACACAAAATGTAGCATCTAATATGGATGTTGATGATGCTGTTTTTGATGACCCATATGATTCAAATTGATCAATGATCAATAATGGCTGATTGTAAACACTTGACATTTTTATGTTTGAACTTTAATTTATAATTTTATATTATGACGTTTGAGTATCACTAATATTTTAATATTTGACTATGAAAGTGGTGGTGTATTTTGAACTTAATTACTATTGCAAATATGTATATATTTCTGATTTTTGTATGTTGTTGTATTAACGAACCCAAAACGAGCTCAACCCAAAAAAAAATTTGACCAAACCCGCATACCAAACCCTCGAACCCGAACCCAAACCCAAAAACAAAGGGATAACTTATCTAGTTTTACTGGTTTTTCCCGCATTAAAAGCTCGCCGATATTTCCAACGTGGGGTTTCAAGATATTTTACTTGCAAACTCTGCCCATTTTTTCTCATCTACATCATTGACATCACACCACAATAAGGTTTTGTAGTAGGGTTTTGTAATATTATTCAACCAAACCGTCACCTTGGAGATTCGAGTCTATGACATATGCCTGCAGCGGTTGATTGAGGTTGGGTTTGGATTTGATAATCATACAACCAACAACCATGGCCTCATTAATGCTGAGGGAAACTATTAATTACAATATTATATTTAAACCAAAAGTTCTATTTGTATAAATTGTAATATATTATTTTTATTTTATTTTACGTTTTTTTTATTTACAATTTTATATTTATCTTAAAAACCAAAATTTTAAATTTATTAATTAATGTATTTAATTCAAAAACTAAATATTAAATTGATAATATATTATCTATCGTCGTTATTTATAATATATACTTATATAATATATTATATTATAATATAATATTTATAGTTATTAACAATATATTATTTATATATTATAGTTACATACTATGAATAGTGGAGGTCATTTATTGTGGAGGCTCTTCACACATGTGAAAATTGAGAGGATATGGCTTTGGTGTTTGTCTATTAAGCATTAACTCTATCGCATACCCCTATCTGCCTTACGGTGTCATGCCCACAAACGGCATTCAAAGGAAGGATCGCTGATAAGAGCCTCAAGAGGATGGTAAAGTTAAAAGAATCGTGGGCACTCAAGGCAGTGAAATTGATTTTAGGTGAGAAGTTTTTGTTTGCCAAAGAATTTTATCGTGTAAACTCAAACATTACATCACAATTTTTTGCTATCCCTTTGGATATCCATTTATTGAAGGGAATGGTAAAAGACATGGCGTCAAGGGTTTTCAAGGCAAATCTAAGGGTGGGGATCGAGGATGTCATGGTGATGGAGTTGCTAGGTGTGGGTATTCCGCGACCTAATGAACTGCCCTTATTGTTGGTCCCTGGACAGAATCCTACACAACTTCCCTTCCTGATGGACGTTTACGGATTGGAGCTCTAGCTACATCACACCTAGGTTGTACTTGAAACATCTGTTGGGGTATGTACCTGTTGGTGACATGGAGTGGGTTGAAGAATTCTCACATTTTTAGCGCAAGGAATTCCTATTGGCAGTCTAGGGATTTTTTGTAGTCTTCTCGTATGTTGTCCACCATTTTGCATAGGATGGCCAACATTTGCTCACTTCTGGGCTGCCCAGGAAATGTTTTGTTGGGCATTCGAAATGGGTTTTTTCGACGTGGTGGCTGGAAATGTGGTGAACAAAACAGATGAGCTTGTTCATGGTGATTCAAGGTTTGGTAGGCGAGGTTGACTACTAAATTTGGCTTCGGCGCTTGTACAATGCAAACAAAGCTAAAATGTCATTGCTTGTTAGTGTGTCTTGCTATGCACCGTTGGAGAACTTTTTCTAGTGTTGAAATCATATGTAACTTGTGGTCTTTTGTCTGGGGGAGAGAATGAGGATCATACGTCACTGCGAATGTAATTAAACTTTTTTAATCAATAAAACTGCCTTACGAATCAAAAAAAAAATAGTTATATTATATATATTATAGAAATTAAAAAAATACAATATTAATATTATATATTATAAAATAACATATATAACAGTTATAGTTATTGTGTTGAAATTAGACATCTCCAAAGCCTATGACAGGGTTTCCTGGAATTTTTTGTTTGTTGTTCTGCAAAAATTCGGCTTCACTAGCAAATTCCTCAACTTGATAAAAACTTGTGTCACTACCCCAAAGTACTCAGTCTTGGTTAATGGTATTCCTCATGGTTTTTTCTTACCAGGTAAGGGTTTGAGACATGGAGACCCTTTGCCTCCATATTTGTTTGTCATTGTAGCTAAAGCTTTAGGCTGCAACATACAAAAACAGCTTAATAATAAAATTTTGAAAGGTTTTTGTGTTGCTTCTTCCTTACCCCATACCTCACATTCTATTGGGGGAGGCATCTATAGTTGAAGCTAAACAATGGAAAGCTATTCTTGATAAATATTATAAACTACCAAAAAAGCAAAATCTATTTTTTTAATACTAGCCCGATTGTGAAAAACAAAGTCATAAGCATCTTAGGGTGTCAGGAGGCAGAGTTACCTGCTACTTACCTTGGCCTACCTCTATTTTCTCGAAAACCGGACAGCAACTATTGGAACTATATAGTGGAGAAATTCCCAAAAAAACTGGTTGGTTGGAAAGGCAAATTGCTGAGCTTGGTAGGAAAAATTCAGCTCTTAAAGGCTTCTCTACAGAACATACCAGTCTATTACCTATCTATGTTTAATATCCCGGCGTATATAGCTGAGAGAATTGAAACTATTCAACGAAGATTTTTATGGTCAGGGGTGGAGGAAAGGAAAAGGATGGCACTCATCAAGTGGGATATGGTCTGTGCCTCAAAGAAAGCAGGAGGGTTGGGAATCAAAAGATTAAAATTGTTCAATAAAGCTCTAATGGCAAAAATGGGCTAGTTTCTCTTGGAAGGTGAAAAAGATTGGGCTCAAATCTTAAGGGCGAAGTATCTAAAGAATAAGGAAGCTAGCTATTTTATTAGGAAGAATGAGCTTCCGTATGGATCAGTATTTTCGAATAATCTTCTTAAAACAAGAGGAATCCTGACTAGAGGAGCTAAAATAAGAGTTGGGAATGGGCTAAGTACTGATTTTTGGGAAGATACCTGGTCCTCACAGACCCCCCCATCGGCTTCTAAAGGCCTCCAAAAATCAGAATTAAACTGAAAAGAGGTATTGGAAAAAAGGTCTCTAACTACTTAGTTTGGGAAAGGTGCATTCGATTATTTCATATTCTTATAAGTCGTCATATTCATAAGTCGTCACATATTCATAGAGCAAATTTTGTAGAGGAGCAGGTTGAGAAGTTGTATAAGGCTGAGTCTCATTGCTGTGTATCTACATCAGTTTGTAGTCTCTTGTTGGCCTTCATATCGGCCTTTGTAAAAGGAGATTCTTGTATTTACATATCAATATATAAGTAATATATTGTTGCTGGGTTTTTCTCCCTCAAGAGGAGGGTTTTCCCAGGGTATCTGCTGTGTTATTGTCTGATTTTGAATTAATTTTTCTGTCCATTTAATCTGATCATAAAACTAACAGTTCTAAGGGGAAGTAGACAACAGAACTGGGATGTGGCTTTAGAATTACTTATGAATCAAATTGGAAATCCTGACCTCTTCTCAAGAAATAGAAAGGATGAATGGATATGGACAAAAAATGCTATTGGTAGGTTCTCTATTAAATTTGCCTATGAATCCATGATGCAGCAAACTCAAAATTTGGGATCTTTTAACTGGCTCAAGGTATGGAGGAAGAATTTAATCCCGAAAAATTAACTGTTTTTGGTGGACAGTTGTTCATGGTAAGATCCTTACTATAGACAACCTAAAGAAAAGAGGCTAGTATCTGGTCAATAGATGTAGTCTTTGTAATGAACAAGAGGAAACTATCATACATCTGTTCTTTCAATATTCTTATGCTCAAGAAGTTTGGGCTTTTTTTCTCAAGATTCTAAAGGTGGATTGGGTTTTCCCAGCTAATTTTCAAATGTTTGTGGAAGGATGGAGTTTTTGTCCTTACTCATAATATTATCATTGACCTATTGGGACAAGTTCCCCCATTTCTAGCTTGGGGCCTGTGGAAAGAAAGAAATAATAGGGTGTTTAGAGATACAGCTAGGAGTAGTAAGGAGCTATGTATGACTATAAAAAGACAAATTCAAGAAAACCTGGAAATTTGTTCATATACCCAAGCTAAGAAAGGGCCAACACAGCAATAGTTAAGCATAAAACAACAATGGGGGATCTCCCATGACTTAAACAATATAAACTGAGAAAAACAGCTTATCAGAAAGAATATTACTTGGATTCCCCCAGATTCAAGATGGGTGAAATGCAACTTTGATGGATACTCAAAAGGGAATCTAAGACGGGCTATTGCTGGTGGAGTGATCAGGGATGATAAAGGCACCTATCTAGGAGGATACAACAAGGGCTTAGCAACAGAAATGAACAACTTCACCGAAGCTTATGTTGTTTGGATAGGAGTCAGGTATCTCAGAGAGAAGGGGTACAACATGGTGATTATAGAAGGAGACTCAAAGCTGATCATTGACTATCTTAACAACACGGCTAAAATCCCATGGGAAATTAAAGATTTGTTGGAAGATTGTAAAAGCATGATACAAGATATTCAATATTATAAAATATTCCTATAGGGAAGGTAATAAGGTTGCGGATGCTATGGCCAACCTAGGTGTTAATCAGGAAATTTTAAATTTCTGGGATTTCTCTAATTTGCCTAACCAAATTAAAGAAATTCTTGCTACGGACAGACTTGGTGGGAGAAATATTCAAATAAGAGGATATGATGACGGGAATGATAATCATTAAAAAGGGTGATGGGTCGTGGTGTCCAATGAGGATGTGGACCCCATGGATGCATGATGGCAAGATGAATGGACGAAGGAGGAAGCACATTGTTAGAGGATTGCCAAGCCCTGATGAAATGAAAGAACAAAGATGGAAAGGACAAATGGGATGTAGAGCATCGTACCTTGACAAGAAAGGTTTAATTAAGGAAATAAATCGCATGAGAAAAAATCCTTAGTCCGATCTCCAAAATGACAAATGGACTTGTGTTCGCAACAAAGACAAAAGAAGTAATAAACTAGGTGTAATCATTACTAGAAAAGGAGGCGGTGTTGTCATTCTCAATAATGATGATAGCCGAAAAGGTGATAACCGAGGCATTAGTTCTTTAATGCATTGCAGCAAAAACCCTAAGCCATTTATGTTTCAAATGAGTAGCCACAAAGTCACCATTAAAACTGAAGTTTTAGAATTGCCTGGCGCCAGTGTTGAGAATGACGAAGGACACAGAAGCGAATTCCTTCTCGTCCCTAAGAATTACCATAGCCAAGACAACACCATGGGATGCCCTAGGAAGGGAACTGAACCGCGCAAAAATGAGTGGCTTCACAACAATGAGGAGCTATGGGGTCTTTTTGAGAGAGCGGGCTTCACCCCATACTTTGTAACAATGGAAAGATATAACGAAAAAACTAAGCTACAAGTTTTCCAATGCTTGGAGGGATGGCAAAGTTAATCTGGGCGGCATTCAGTTTAAAGTAGATGCAAAGCTAATTGCACAGGCAACAAGACTGGCTTACGAGGGAACGAAGGTGGCCAAGGTTAGTAATGGTAAGTATCAACATTACATTGAGAAGTTCTTTGGAGAAAAAGAAAAAGTCGAAAGATTTCAAAACGGCTACTCTAGGATTAAGCTTCCGCCCTCGTATCATAATGTATGTTTCATTGTTATGAAGTATTTTACCCTTGAGGGGCGCTTCTAGTCTGTCCAGGGGTATCATTTCCCCATTCTCAATCACATAAGACATCTTGAAAAAATTAACCTTCTGTTCTTTTTATTTTCTTCTTTGAGCCAGAGTTTAACGCATGGAGCCAACCCACCATTACATCAGGACTTATAAGAACCATTTGCAAATATGTGTTAGCTACGACTCTACAGAGAAACCCAACCCCCAAATTGCTCGAAAACCCCAAGCCCAAAAGCTCTGTAAAAATTAAGCTTATAGAAGACCAACTCCATTCCCTGGCCAAACAACCTAGTAAGAAGTCTTCTAAACCTAATGATTTGGTGTGGAAGGATCTACTAACGGTTACACCTGAAAAAAGAAAGGATTTTCTATGGACCTAGAGGCTAAAAAGAAGAGGAAGTTGATTATTCGTAAACTAGGGGAAGAGGAAGATGCGATCACTATACCTGATGACAATAAGACAAAATGCTCAAATCCGGCCAGTAGAAGATCTAAGAGACTGGCAATGAAGGCTTCGAAGGGACAAGAAAGTAGTAAAAATTCACAAAACCCAGAGGAGAAGAGTACCCATAGCCCGCAGGAAAGCAAAGATAAGAAAGATTCGCAGAGCCTAAAGGAAAAGAGTACCCATAGCCCGCAGGAAAGCAAAGATAAGAAAGTGAGGGAGGATAATGTTTCTTCCACAAAGGAGATCCCTGATAGCCTGAGTGGTGATTCAGCCGAAGAGGAAGATGCGGATGCAGAAAGTGGTGGTGGCAATGGTAAGGAAGACAAGGAAGAGGAGTCGCAGCAGGAGGTGGCCTAGGAGGAGGAAGAAGACAATGTCATGGATAACCAAGAGAGGATGGAAACAAAAGATCGGGAGGAAGAAAATGTCGAGTACGGTGGTAATGAAAGAATTAAAAGATTGGAGGAAAGACTGCAAATTTTGGAAAAAGGGATGCAAGAGAAGGTCGAGGACAGCATAATTCAAGCTCTTGAAAAAGCTGTTAAGAGCAAAGTCGAAAATGGTCGTAATATAAATAGATTGGAGGAAAGACTGCAAATTTTAGAGAAAGAGATGCAAGAGTAGGACAAGGATAGCAGAATCCAAGCTCTGGAAAAGGCGGTTAAGAGTTTATGCTCGGTGGTTGACACTGTCATGAAGAGGGCTATAATGGCTATGGTATCGGGTATGGGTAAAATTAAAAAGCAGCAAAAGAAAAAAGCGACGAGCGAGGGAGTGTATTTGTCCAGGAAGATGGAGCTAAAGGATACGGTGGATGACACAATTGAGGAACTACTTACCGCCTAGAAGCTGATTGAGGAAGCATAACTATGGTGCTTCGTTTTGTTGTTCTGTGTTTTTTGTTTTGATGGTTTATTCTGGTGCTTTTTCTAGGGATGTTAAAACTATTAATGGCCATTGGTGCCTGAACTTTAATGCTTGTAATGTTGCTAGCACTCCTGGTTTTAGTATGGACTCTAAGTTAGATATTAATAGGTATTATAGATTAAATGGGAAAGATGCTACTTGTGATAGGTTGAACTATTTTGCTACTTTTGATAGAACTGCTATGTTTGAGCGTAAAGGTATTGGTTAAGCTTTTTGCTTGTGGGAGGGGGGAAGTTTGGTGGGCTTCCCTTTTTTGCTGTTTCTTTCCACCTACTGTTTTGCTAATGTTGTACTAATTTGTTCGAATCAGGGCCCTTTCCCTACTTAACCAATCAAAAACAGTTATAGTTATTTTATTATATTTATTAAATAAATAAAATACATATAATATGTCAACTATATTATAGAAAATAAAAAAGTACAAAATTAATAGAAAAATCAATATGATATTCCTTGTAGTTAATTATAAATAAAATTAGAGAATTCATAATTTAAAATGGCGAACGCGCTCTGCAACGGTCATGGAGGAAAGCAACGGTTGGATGAACTCAAGCGTGGAGGGAGAGGACAAGAGCGTCCCAGAGGGAATAGGAGAGGGAATATCGAGCATATTTGGAAGGAATAGAGATGGGCCCGACTTCAGAAAAATGCTCAGAATGGTCAGTTTCAAGAAGACCAGGCTTATGGGAATCTTCGTCTGAATAAAGGGGAAAGTATTCCTCGAGGACGTCAAAGGACTGGACAGTACAGAAATGAAGCTTTTCATCGACCACGGCAATAGAATGACGGAAAAAGAGGTCAAGCTGGTCTCCCCTGGCTGGGTAGACAGGGCCCTAGAAGAAACCCTAATCGCAGAAATGGTAACGGCGGAATGGTTTGGCAAAAGAAGTTACCTTTTAAGGAATGGGAGGAAGAAAGGGAAGAAGTCTCAGTTGGGGATAGGGGTCAGCATGGCTCACAATTGAATGATGAAGCAAAAGGCGAAAGAGCCAAAGTAGTAATCAGCTCTTCGAAACTTCAAGCAGAGGTATTGTGCCTAGAACAGCTAGGACTTATTGGAAAATGGTATGGAGCGGATCTTAACTGGGACTACCTGGTTAAATGGTGGAAAGAACATTGGGGCCTGATTTGCAGTTTAAAATGCTTCAAATGGCTTTTTTCTGGTAATCTGCCCTTCCAGAAGCATAAGGGATAAAATTGTTAATGGCATTTGGGTTTTAGACGGGTGTGGTTTCTATCTAAGGCAGTGGGCAGTAGGTTTCAACCCGGCTAACCACGTGGTTGAAACCCTTCAAGATTGGTACATTTTACCTAATCTTCCTCAGGAATACTGGGCTTCCTCTATATTGGAGGAAATAAGGAGTCAATTGGGCACCTTTGTTTGTGCAGAGGAAAGGAAGTTGGTAAAGAAAAGCCAAACATATGTACAAATCTCTGTGGAAAATGCACTAGATAGGAAAATTTGGGGCGAGATTGAACTCTTAACAGACTATGGAAGTTGGATTCAAAAGCTGGAACGGGATTCCATTATGCGTAATAATTTGGTATGATCTTTGGGGTGCAGGAAAACTAATGACGGCGCAGGGAAATCCAGTTCCTTGGACGTCTCAGAAGAGCATCCCAGGACGAAGGTCAAAGCTTTTAAAGATGCCACAACCCTTTATGTTTCTCCTCAGGCAAGGGTCTCGAAGACGCAGCCCAAGATTATGAGGATCTCTCCAGCACCGTCTTCTGAAAATGGGCAACCCTCGATTGATGCTTCTCAACATGTTGCAACAAGTTCATTGTTAGCGGCAAAGTCAAAAGAGGTGGAGGAGTTGAAGGAGTAGTAGGAGGAGCAAGAGGATCAGTTCGTGGATCTAGATGAGAAGATTTCCGAGACTCTGGAAATTCTGGGGGGCAACTGTCGGAATGTGGAGTTGGACTCTTTGGTAGAGTTGGTGAAGGAACTTATGGAATTAGCGATGGCAGCTAAAGCAAAATCTGGAGCGGTTGAAGTAGGGTATGACTCTGAAGGATTAGAGAACATAGTGGTGGAAGAAGGGGAAGAAACTTTGGAACTACTTAGCCCGCAATCAAGAAAGAAAAGGAAGATGTCTGAGGATTTGTTGGCGGCTAAAACTGGATTAGGAATTCATAGAAGGGATCTCCTCAAATTAACACCTGACTGTGGTGAACAGAAAAAGAGGGGTAGAAATCCTAATCAGGAGAAGACAAAATGGGACGGGGACGCTAGTGGTCAGCAGAAGATTGACTTAATGATTAAAGTAGGGAAGGGTGGAGCCCTTCCTGAACAGCAATGAAAATCTTAACCTGGAATGTTAGGGGCTTAAACGCCCCTAACAAATGGAGCCTCATCAGGCGCCACTTAGAAGTTTTTCAACTAGAAGTCTGTCTTTTTCAAGAAACAAAATTAGGTCGCTCAGACTTGGTTAATTTTGGCAAAAAGCTGAAGTTGTGGAAATGGGCTGGTGTGGAAGCGGAGGGTGCTTAGGGAGGCCTAATAATCATTTGGAAACCTCAGTCAGTTTTAGTAGAGACCTTGAACTCGAGTCGGCATTGGCTGGTTTGCAAGGTAAGGAGTTTGATCTCAAACCTTCATTTTAATTTGATAAATGTCTATGGACCCTCTTTGAGTATCCAGAAAAGGATGGTTTGGCTTGAACTAGATGGGGTCCTAAGAGGGTTGAATCAGGATTTTAGCATACTTGGAGGAGACTTTAATGCCATTCTTCAACAAGAAGACAAGAAGGGCGGTTCAGGGAAAATCCTGCAATCTCAAATTGAATTTTGCAGTTTTGTGGAAAGGAATTCATTATTGGAGATCCCAACAGGCAATGGCTGTTTCACATGGACGAATCGCAGGAAAGGGTTTTGTAGCATAGCGGAAAAGCTCGATAGATTTTTCTTCAAAGGAAACTTGAGCCTTTTCCCCTTTACCTTTGAAAGCAAGATTAATTCTGGGAGTGGTTCTGATCATTTTCCAGTACTACTCCAAATAGTTGGGGAGAAGGGACCGATTCGTTGTCCATTCAAATTTGAAATGATGTGGTTTAAGGATCCTCAAGTCTTGGAAATGATGGAATCGTGGTGGAAGGAATGCTCCCCGGGGGGATCAAGCTTGTTTAATGTGGTTACAAAGCTAAAATTTGTGAAACAACAACTCAAACAATGGAATAAGGCGTGTTTCAAGAATATTTTTGCAGAGAAACTGCAAACGGAGTATGAGTTGGATGGCCCGGCTGAAGAAATCATGAACAATGGGATGAATGATGCTTGCTACATGAAGGAACAAGTTCTTTCCAACAAACTAAATCACATTTTGGCTAAAGAAGAGATTTTCTAGAGGCAAAAATCTAGGGAGATCTGGTTAAAGGCAAGGGACCGTAATTCAAAATTCTTTCACAACTCTACAAAAGCTAGGAGGGAGTTCAATAAAATTTCTTGTATTAAAAACGCGGATGGTCGTCTGTTGGAAGATTTTGTGGAAATCAGAGACTCAGCTGTCTCATATTTCTAGAACTTGCTCAATGACTAGGAGGGCTCAAATTTGGAGCCATAGAAGGCTTCTCTGCAGTCCATTCCGAAGCTGATCTCTCATGCTCAAATGGAAGCTTTAAACGCTAAGTTCTCTGAAGCCGAAGTGAAAGAGGCAGTCATTGAGATGCAACCAGAGAAAGCTCTCGAGCCGAATGGATTTCCTACAGCGTTCTTTTAGAAATGTTGGAGTTTTGTTGGAAAGGATGTTTGCGAAGCGTTAGAAGACTCTAGAAGAAACAGAAGAGTGCTAAAGGAAGCTAATAATACTTTAATTGCTCTTATTCCAAAGAAGGAGAAGCCAGATTCATGGGAAGATTTCAGCCCAATTTCACTGTGCAATACGATTTATAAAATTTTGGCTAAAGTAATAGCCAATAGATTGAAGAAGGTTCTTCCCCTAATCATTTCTAAGGAACAAACAGGCTTTGTTCCTAGCCGTTCAATTTTGGAAGGGGTGATAATTGCTCAAGAAGTCATTCATTCGGTCAAAAACTAAAGAAACCGGCGATGCTACTGAAATTGGACATCAAGAAAGCATATGACAGTAAATTGGAGATTTCTATTCAAGGTAGTGGAAGCCTTCGGCTTCCAAAAGGATTGGCTAGACTGGATTTTTGGGTGAGTGGCTAGCCAGCGTTTCTCTGTGCTGGTCAATGGTTCCCCGGAGGGTTACTTTACTACTTCAAGAGGTTTGAGGCAAGGGGATCCTTTATCTCCTTTCTTGTTTATCATAATGGTTGAAGCCTTGGGGAGGTCGCTTGACAATGCGCGAAGATCTGGCAGGATTGGGGGTTTGCAAGTAACTAGCAGCATTCCCAACATTACTCATCAGCAGTTTGTGGACGTTACAATGTTGTTTGGTGCTGCTTCAGCCAGGGAAGCACAAAGATTAAAAAGTATTTTAGAAGATTATTTCCGGGCTTCTGGGCAGGAGGTAAGGCCGGCCAAATCTGAGGTCTTTTTCTTTAATTCAAACTGCCCCTGCGAAATTCAAATTCTATGAATTTTAGGATTCAAGAAGGGTCAATTACCATGTAAATATCTGGGGCTTCCATTGGATAAGGGCACTCAAAGCAGTAGTTTATGGAATTCTCTGATGGCTCGCTGTAAGGAACAGATATCCTCATGGAAAAACAGGTGGTTGTCTTGGGCGGGAAGATTAACTCTGTTGAAATCTGTCCTTTCAGCTCTTCCCATTTACATGATGTCCTGCTTACAGCTATCAGTGGGTGCGAACAAAGTCCTAAATAGTGTAATGAAGGATTTTTTTTGGAAAGGCACTTCAGATCAAAAGAAAATTCCCCTTATAAAATGGCAAAAGGTTTGTGAGAAACGGGAGTGAGATGGTGCTGGTTTGAGGAATGTTCTTTTGCAAAATAAGGCGCTGGGGGCAAAATTAGCTTGGACTATTCACTCTTCCCCTGATCTTAAATGGGTGAAGATAGTTAGAGCAAAATATCTGGAAGCAAATCCCTATTGTTTTCTAGTAGCAAAATCTTCGCCAAACGGATCCTGCATATGGAATTTCATTAAGAATTCTAGGGATCTTATCACAGATTTTCTTACTTGGGAAGTTAAGGACGAAAAAGAGGCATTGTTCTGGGAAGACTCCTGGGAAGGTCTCCCAGCCCTGGCAGGGAACCCTAAGGTCTCACGAGTAAGGGAAAAAACAGAGCAAATTTGGGGCTCGAAAGTTTGCGATTATTTAGACCGCTCTGATAATCCAACAGAGGGTCTTCTTGGGTGGAAATCTGTGAGAAATTTGGATCTTGAAGTTCAAGAAATGGAAGCCTTTGAGCAAGTTTTATCAAAAAGAAGGATTTGGTGTAGGCAAGGGAGCAACCGATTGCGTTGGGATGCCTCTCCAAGCGGGATTTATTCGGCCAAAATAAGATATACTATTCTATCATCTTCAGAAGTTGAAAGTTCAGTCGTCCCAACGAGTCTATGCTAGAATAAAGCATGCCTTCCAAATGCAGGGATTTTTGCATGGGCTGCAGCTCAGGGGAGAGTTCTTATTGGCGACAGGTTTATTAAAATGGGTTATCATGGTCCGTCTAGATGCCCACTATGCCAAGAGGCTGAGGAAACAGTGGACCACTTGTTTTTAAACTACAAATTCACTTACCAGATGTGGTGTTAGTTGTGCACAAAGCTGCATTAGCTTACTGCCTTCCCCAGTACGCTACTAGAGTTTCTTAATGCCTGGCCTAGCTGTTATCAGAATTCTATCTTTGGGGAATTATGGGTCCTTCAATGCTAATTTGGGAGGTGTGGAAGGAGAGGAACAGACGTCTTTTTCAAGACAGGGAGCTGTCGATTCCAAGACTTCAGTGTAAAATTGACGCGTGCATAGTAGAACTTTTCAACGCACGCGTGGCGGATAAGAACCCAAAGAAAATTAATTTTACAAAATGGGATGCCTAGATAATGAAACAATGGTTTGGGATTAAAGCCCCTCCCTTTGGAGGAATAGGAAATGCGGCGTCCACTGATCTGCGCAATAAAACACAGTGGCTCCCTCCTGAGCAGGGCAGGGTCAAACTTGTTGGCATTTAAATTCGCACCTCTGGAATGCGGATTTGAAAATGGACAGCTATGCACAGATAAACTGCTCTTCAAATTAGGAGGGGAAGCTCCCTCTTGTTGATGGTGTTTGAAAGAAAGTAAACTAAAACTAAGTTGCCTATCTTTTTGATCAGCTTAGAGCACAAGGTTTTTTAAACACAAACACCGCAGCTGAGATTTTCTGATAAAAGAAGTTCAACTACGACTAACTTAAACTAAAGACGTTCCTAACCTCTCAAGTAATAGCAGAGCAAGAGAAGTTAGAAATTAACAAGGTAGATTTTCTAACAAAAATACTTCAATAATCTCTCTTTCAACTAACACCTACACACTTCACTGTAAGCTGAAATAAAGACCATAAAAGTAGAACATAGATAACGGAAATCTGAGATTTTGGACCAAGGCAAAAGAGGCTCATGATTTTATTACTCAAATCTCTGAAACAAAGCTCGATCACATCCGCTAGGAAGTTAGAGATTGTGTCCCGGTTCGGTGCATCTATGCCATCAACAACAAAGCACCGCTTTTCAAGAATATCTTCAGCATCTGCAATAGATCTCAGGAAATCTTCGACCTCATTAGCCGCTTTATCGAACTTTGCTGACATCACTAAAATATGGCCTATCCTTCCGCCAACTGGACTGCAACTGTGAACAACACTCTGGAACTGATTTTACACTTCCTCAAGCCCGATGTTCTTAGGCAATGTTTTGTGTTTTTCTTTCATCCATCTCTGTGCAATCTTCTTGCTATATTTATCTTTATGCATATTCCATATCCTTTCGCATTCACCCTTTAAGAGAGTTCGTCTTTAGACTTCAAATAATAGCCAATGCAAGCGATTTGAACTCAAGGCTCTGAACTGATATAGGAATTGACATTGCTGCGAGGAGTCCAGAATGTCCCAGGTTTTTGATTGAAGTGTTGCCTGCTCTCTCCAAGGCATGTAAATCGAACACCGGCTTGACATGATGCAAGTCTGTCTCAGTTGTTTTGATATAATTGTGAAAGAGAACTGATTCGGACTTGAAAACATTAGGAGTGTACTCCATTTCAGAAAACTCGAAGAACGATTGTAAACTCGCCTTGGTTTAGACAAGTCTTGAACAATTTCTATTTTTAGAATGCTGATTTTTGTGCTCCAACGGACAAATTTTTTGAGAAATTTTTCTGAGATATGGGTTTTGTTCAGAATATCGATGCAAGACAACCCAGATCGTCCGTTTTTGAAAATTTCGAATTTTGCCTAAAAAGCGGCAAACCCTAATTTCTTCAATTTTTCCCGAAAAAAGTTGGCATCTGGGTTTTGTTCAGAATATGATTAGAAATGGACCCAGTTGATTAGATTTGCAAAACCTTGACGTTTGATCGAAAAAGCAGCCAACCCTAGCTTTTGAACTTTCTTGAAAAAAAACTGCGATATGGGTTTTCTTCAGAAGACTGATTGGAAAAGACCCAGATGGTTGAAATTTGAATGCACTGAAGTTTTCACTAACATGCAAAATAAAAGCACTTGCTGCAACTTGAAGTTCTTGAAAAATTCTTCAGAAGATTGAGGCAAAAAGACCCAGATGACTGAAAAAAGGAAAGCCTTGGCCTTCTGCTTGAAAAACTTGATCTTCTGGAACAAAAAGCTTGAAAAAGCAAGGGTTTATGCTTGCTGATCTGAAAAATCTGATGTAAAACCAGCAAAGATGGATTCTTGAATCACAAAAATTCTTCAAACTTGCTGCTCCAACTTTCTCCTCTGGATGCTACCTGCAAACAAAATGAAAAATACATGAAAGAATGATGTTAAATAGACTTTAGTGCTTTGGATTAGGTTTTACTTTCTTTGCTTTTATTTCCAAAACCCTAAAACTCAGTCTCCTTGAACTTGGACGCCATTCTCCACTTGCAAATTTTGAAAATTTTGAAAAACCTCAAAAAAATTCTCTAAGGCATGAGAATTTGGGCACCCTTCTCTACCAAGGGCGCCCACTTTATCCAATGTTAGCCAAAATTTTGATATTTTCAACTTTTCCTCATTTTGACATGCTACTTCGCCTCCGATTTCCCGTTGACAGATTGATCCGACAGGCAAGCTGAAGGTTTCACGGCAAAGCCTGACTAATTCTAAGAAAGATGTTTTGGAGGCATCTCTGGCGAAAGACTTCATCTTGACCTCCGAATTCGTGGGAGCCTTTTCCTTTCAAGGGCGCCCATTTCACCCAGAGATAACCATTTTCATAGCTTTCAAATTTCTTCATAAACTCCCTTCTACAGACGATCTCGTCGAATCTGGAGCTCCAAACGTCGGATTGACTGGATATTATACTCATCACGAAGCTGACGAAGAATGAAGAGGGGTCTTCTGGGATGAACTTCATCAAATAATGATTTTAAGGCCCCCAAAAGTTTGGGCGCCCTTCTTGGCTGGGGGCGCCCACTTTCACCAGAGTTAGTTTTATTTTTGATTTTCTGTGTTTGCTTCTGAACTTTGGTTCTCAGCCTTCGTCGGACCCTATATTCAGCTCCTCACATCTGGTGACTACGAACTCCGGTTGACGTGCTAAGTGCCTCGCTGGAAAGCTGGATCAACCGAGAAGAGATTTCATTAGAGCCTTATCTGCAAATTCATTCGTTTTACCTCCTGAAAGCTTGGGCGCCTTTCTTTAACAGGGGCGCCTATTTTCTCAACACTTAGTCAAATTTTCAACATTTTCAACTTTCCTCGTTCTGACTCCAGTGCGGATCTCCCCTGTTCAGCTTTGAATTCCGGGTGACTGAATCGCCTGATGACTGCGCCGCTGGATCCACTACGAAGCTGACAGAAAAGTGAGGAAGTTTGACTGGAGGCTTGAAACCCTAATTTATCATATGATGCCCTAAAAAGGTAGGCGCCTTTCTTCAACAGGGGCGCCCAAACTTGCCAGTGTTAGAAAATTTTCATGAATTTTCAATTTTCTTTCTCGTTCTTTGTGCACGTTCATCATTTCACCTTCTGCTGGAAGTTTAAGTGCTGAAACTAACACCTGGCAGTCGAATGACCTCCATTGATGACCTCGGAGCTCCATATATGCTTCTAAAAAGCAGAATAGACCCAGTAGGGCAAAACTGATTATTTTTAGATTCTGACTGCACCAGCCTGATACGGATGCATTTTGAGCCAATCAAAATCAGTTTGGACCCTGTCGGACCAACTTTCTATTTTTAGAAAATTTTGCCAGTATCCGTTTCGGCAGAAAACCAGAAAAACCCAAAAAATGTTACTAATTTTAGAAAATATCTAAAAATAGCAATTTTCCTAAAATTTAGGGATGACAAACTGAGATCTGGGTTTTGTAGATTAAGTTGCTCTTAGCAGACCCAGATCGTCAGATTTTGAAAATTTTGCGTTTTAACCCCTCATGCAAGACATGCACACCCAAATTTTGACCCTTTTGACTGATTTGACAAGACTTTCTCATTTCTTCAAAATGTCTGAGTGTAACAAAAAATTTAATTTTGGGGTACAACATTGGCTCTGTTTGGGGACCATGGCGGATACTTACGGCATAGGAGAACCATAGAATCTCTGGAGTTTGAGCTTAGATCAGTGCTTTGTCCATTGGGTATCGGAGTCGGCATCATTTCCTAATCACCTATTTCACAAGACATTCCTTAATCACCTAAAACCGGACTTCCTAGAAATTACCTAATAGTTGGACTTCCCTATTAATCACCTAAAACAAGACTCTTAATCACCTAAAACACGATAGGACTGTTACGGAAAGGGGAAATACAACATAACGAAAACATCACGGAAAGGGGAAACACATTACGAAAAACAATGAAAAATAATTACAAAGATTGTTTTGAGAACTTACTCCACCCCCGAAGGGACGAAGTGCTTGAGGTACTGCCCGCTATGTGGTAAAGGGAGGAGACTTCCATCCAAGCGCAAGAGAATATAGGTGTTCTCTCCGGCAGGCTCGTGAATCTTGAAAGGTCCAAGCCACAAGGAATCAAATTTGCCATGCATTCCCTTGGGCTCATGTCTCTTATCCCATAAGAGGACTTGATCTCCCACCTCGAAATCTCGTTGGCGAGCTTTCTTGTCAAAAATCTTCTTCACCCGCTCCTGGTGCTAAGTGATTCTGTCTACTACCTCTTCCCTTTCTTCTTGAAGCTTAGTCAGGTACAGGATACGTTTCTGAATAGGGTCTGTGAATTCTCCATCTTCCACTGTGGTCGCCACCTGCAAGGCGGACAACTCCAATGTGATAGGTATCATTGCTTCTGTACCATATAGGAGTATAAAGGGTGAGGTACCAATGGCTCTCTTCGGAGTAATTCTGTCAGCCCAAAGAGCATCATAAAGTCTCTTGTGCCAAGTTCGCTGACTGGAATCAACCAACTTGCGAATTATTGTGACAATGTTCTTATTTGATGATTCAGCTTGTCCATTACCCTGGGGGTAATAATCTGATGAATGAGATAGTGTAATGCTGTGATCAAAACAGAACTCCATTAGCTCCTCTGATGAGAAACATGTTGCATTATCTGTCACAATTTTGCGAGGCACCTCGAAGCGTGTGACAATGTTTTCTTTTAAGAACTCACACACGACCTCGGACGTAGCTCGTTTGGTGGGAATGGCCTCAACCCATTTTGTGAAATAATTAGTGGCTGTAAGGACATAAATATGCCCCTTGCTGGAACGTGGGTTGATAGGACCAATAAAATCTAAACCCCATTGCTGAAATGGAGCATCTATAACAACTGGCCTGAGAGGAGCGGCTGCTAACTTCGCTTTGCCAACAAACTGCTGACACAACTGACATTTATGTACCCACTCATATGCATCGCAGAACATAGTTGGCCAAAAGAACTGAGCCCGCAAGATTTTAAAGGCTGTCACCTTTGAAGAAAAGTGACCACCGCATGCTTGATTGTGGAAAGCTTCCAGCAAGCACCATTGTTGATCTTTGGTAACACACAGCAAGAATGTTCTGTCAAGACCCCACTTGTACAAAACATTGCTGATGATTACATAATTCTGCACTTTCAGCTTAAGCGTTCTTCTTTGTTGCTTATTCAGGTGATTTGGACAATCACCGTATGTTAGGTAATACCATATCTCAGTGAACCATTCTCCCGAAGACTCGATCAACAAGACCATTGGAAGATCTTCTTTAACTTCAGGTTCAATCTCAGGTATACCTTTGGCTTGAAGTTTCTTATCACCATCCTCTGCTATCAACTAACATAGACCTCTCCCACGAACGAGTTTGGTCGGCTTGATCTCCAAATCATACTCTTGAACCTTCGCGACCCAGTTTCCTCTTTTGGAGCCCATCTCCTGTTGAGTTAACATGCTTTTCACTGTTGGATCTGTGACATACACAATGGTGTGAGAATTTAGGATATAAAATCTGAAATTCTTTACAGCTCGAACCACCGCATAGGCATTCTTTTCAATCTGAGAGTATCTTGATTTGCTATCCTTGAAACTGCAGCTCATGAAAGCTATTGGAGATTCAGTTTCTTCATTTAACTTTTGTGTCAGAATGGCAGACAGAGTATGCTCTGATGCATAGCAATAAAGCATAAATTCCTTTTCAAAATCAGGCCGGACTAGCACTAGGGCTCGACTGATGGCTTCTTTTATTGCTGCGAACGCCTTGTTGCCTTCTTCCGTCCACTTGAAAACTGTCTTCTTCTTCATCATAGCAGATATATCTTTAGTCAACTCAGAAAAATCTAGTACAAATCTTCGTATGAAATTTACCTTGCCAAAGAAAGAGTGTACCCCTGTTCTGCTTGTTGGAAGAGACAAACTTCTAATACCTTCGACCCGGCTTGGCTCAATTCGAGTTCCCTCCTTCGAGACGATGTGGCCAAGCAACTTGCCTTCCGTCACCGCGAAGATAGACTTTTTGGGATTTAATGATATTTTATGATATCTGCATCTCTCGAAGACCTTCCCTAGATGTGAAAAGTGATCTTCTCGTATCTTCGAGAAAACAGTGAGGTCGTCTAGATAGACAACTATCACTTTATTCTTCAAGTCACCAAATGCCAAATCCATGGCTCTCTGAAATGTAGCACCGGCATTGATGAGGCCGAAGGGCATTCTTTCATAGGAAAATGTACCCCACAGGGTTGTGAATGCTGTCTTGAATTGATCTTCTTCAGCTACTGCTATTTGATTATATCCAGAAAAACCATCCAATAAAGACTTGTTGATGTGGTTTTTGTGACCATACCAAACAGCAGAACAAAATAGTTTGGGCTACTCCGTTCTCTCTTGATCAAAGTATTCCATGCGCTAAGATTGCGAGAAAGTTTGCATGTTCAACTCCAAGGTTCCTTAAGTGCGAATAGACCCAGTTTGGTTGATGTGTATTGCTGTGTTCGTACGAGGGGACTTACAAAATTGTCCAGATTTCTTGCAGTTAGCAGCTAATGTATGATTTTGAAGGGGGTTCTCATGTGTATGATTTGGCAATGTGGTTCTTTTTCCTAAAACTAATCAGAAAGTGCGGAAAGTAAAAGGGAAAGGGCCTAAGAAATTTGTACTCTATTCTAAATGCAGGGTATATGGGGCTTCGTTTCAATAGACTTCAACAGATTTCGCCTAGCCTCCGTCGGACAGCCTCAGCAAAATCGGTGCAATCTTCAAAGGGGATAACGAAAGGTATTCAAGTTACAGTCTAACATACGTACACCATCAGAGCAACGCATATAAGTATGTAAGCCATAACCGAAGTTAAACACAAGATAATGTCCAGTTGACCACGCAAGGCAGACTTATCATCAACAAGCCGCTAGTGGTATGGAATAAAGCGAAGCTATCTCAATAAAACACCATACACCGAAGTAAGCTACTTTGCATGAACTAAGCTACTTGGATACGAAAGGAAGAAGAAACCTTGCTAGCATTTCATGACTAGACGAATTCCATCATCAATGAAAAGATCTATTATCATAAAATGTGTTACACAACAATCTCTTCAAAAGTTTTCAAAGGGAAAACTTTCTCTCTTCTCCAAATTATGCAAAAATGCTCTACAATCTAGCTCTAACTCTATCTCAATTCTAGCTCTGATCTAATCTCTGATCTCTAATTTCTAATTCTAATGCCTTACAAATGAGGGGGACTCCCCCTTTTATAGCTAGCCAAGTCCCAAAAGACGGCTAGGGTTACAATTAATAGAGTGGCCAGAATCGTGCCACCTCAGCCCTAACCCTAAAAACTGCCAGAATAGGGAGTGGTACATTAAATGAATCAAAGATTCCCACTCACTCCCAAAAATAGCAAATGCAATAAATGATCCATATTCAGTCTTCTAGAAGCTCCTCGTCCAGTAGTGTGTTCCCATTTGCCTTCTCTCTGATTGCCAACTCAACAAATCTGCTAAGTACGGCCTCAACCTCCTGAGCTGAAATAGGCGGAACACAATCCAACTGAAACTCTAATACCGTGACTGAATGCTCGTGCCTTGTACAAGATTTTCTCCAAGCAGCTAATGAGTCCTGCGTGTTCTGGATCAAAGTGGAGAATGTAGCGGTATTCTCAAAGTCATCCTGTACAAAGGTCTTAACATCTGCGAAGAAGGGAACCAGCAAACCCCTCAAATTATCAAAACTTATTTCATCAGGATTCAGCCTCCTAGCAAATATGGCCTCAAAGTTATTCTGAACTCCATCTATGATATTGGCGCCTTATGTATCTGGCACAGATCACATCTTTGTCGAAGAAGCCATGCAATGATAGCGAAGAATGCCAGGAGAAATTATATAGGTCATTCGCTGAATGACACCTCCATCAATCAGCAAATGCAATGGCACAATGCCTTAACGCCTCAAGGCCATTTGGATCACCTTACTCTGATGGGTGAGGCGTAAGCCCCAAGCTGATCCATCCATCGGAAGTATCAAAATAGTAGAGGCTGTTGAAGGCAAAGGCAAGATCCTCCATAGAATTTCTCTGTCTCGATCACGAACTCCACGTGACCCATTTATGCGCCTCTGTGCCATCCTCCCAACTCTACTAAGCGTTACGTCGATTCTCTAGGAAGATATCGGCTGGAGGCTCTATCAGGTACATCGTCCTCGAGAGCGAGACAAGCTGGCGAGACATATCCAACTAGCCTTGTTCTCGTTTCAACTTCTTATATTTTTCCTTCTTTCTTGAATAATCTATCATGAGGGCAAGGAAGGGAGTTGTAGCACTCCTCAACAATCTGAGCACCAGTGGGGCGTCCCAAGTCCAAAGTGGTGACCACATAATTTTCAGGAACTGCTTCATTCCGGTCACACTCGAGTCGTGGGACAGCAACGTGAAGAGTACGAGAGCCATCCTCATCGGTGGAGATCTTCGAAAATTTTCTTGCCTTCTTCTTCGGTGGAGGAGCACCGATCCGATTCAAAAATTCTTCCATCTCAACTGCTGGATCAATCTCCTCACTCGGGCTTCTTCTCATTCTATCCTTTAGCCAATCGGGCACCTCATACAGTATATCGAAGGGCTGCTGCTCCTGTGCCTCGACTTCTCTAACTTGTTCAACCTCTTCTTCATTCTGGCGAGGCTCATAGTCCTCAAGTGGCTGAGTGTCACCTGACATTATATCATCATAAATACATCGTTCATGGCGCCTCTATCCTGGCTGGCCGGGGGTCAGTAATAGTCCCCTCATCATCATGCTGATCAATCCTGACAGGTACATTGGCACTCTGGCCAATTGACTCCCTCCGTGGAGGCTGAATATCACTCTGTATCTCCGGTACCTGATTCACTGCAATTCTCTGATCAGCAAACAAAGACACCTCCTGTATGCTTGGAGAACGTGTCTCCAAAGGTACTGCTACTGTAACCCGTGGAGGTTCTGGCTGAATTATTTCTTTCTTTCGGGACTCTGGTCCTCTTGTGATCTGGTTCTTTCTTCCTGTGGTGGGCGTCCTGTGATCTCCCATCAAGTTGTAAGTCAAAGCAATTGACCTACTTTTCAATCTGTTCACCTTTCTATCAACCCATGCCCTGGTGAATGTCATAACCGGGATGGATAGAGTATCCAAATCAGCAACCTCAGGCTCTGACCAATCCACAGGTGGAAGTGGAGTATCCCGAACTGCTGCATAGTCTGGATGAACAACATCCATATCTTCGCTGACCTGGTCCGGAACTGGAACTACCTCACACTCCCTGATCAGAGTAATCGGCAACCGAGAGAACATTCTCTTCCTCACTTCAATCTCATCAACTGCATCAGCCCAATAATCCTCAATGGTGGCCTTATGTTTGAATTCCTCCGACAGAACCCAATTGATGTTATGGTGTGGGTCATAATGCTGTCGGCTTGTATGATATGAGAAATGATAAAATTGAAGCTCATTCTCAGCTTCTCTAGCTGCCTGTATCGAAGGACACACCTCATCCGAGTTGCCCATTACAATTGGAAACTCTATCCCTCCTTTCTTCTTCTTCTTTTGGATTTTTGTCAAAGGCTAGCAAGCATCTAGATATCTACAGCATTATTATCTAGATATCTCTAGCATTATTATTCTATCTGTTGGGTACTTAGGCAGCCTATATGGGTATGACGAGAAACCTTGCAGCCTAATGTATGAAAATCTTGGAAATTGTATAAACCAGCACCCATACCTCTCAATTAGCTCCTGGGCATTTCTAGAGATTCTGCACTGTAACCTCTCCTGAAGCAGCCTCGTGATGTACATGGTGAATGAATCGTTGACACGCTTATAATAGGTTGTGCTCGACAGGTGCAACTGCGTACACGCCTCATGGATTTTGAGCTGGTGGGAGCCACAACCGATGGGTTCCTTGTAAGAAATTCCTCTGTACCTCGTCATCCGTGCCAACATATAAATGAGATAGGAGCTCATGTAAAACGTTTTAGTCCTCCGCAACCTCAGGAGCTGCTCATGTATATTATCACTAATCATCTCAGCCCAATTGACATAATCCTTGCCCTCTAACACCAGGTTGATGTAATAAAACATCCAAGGCTCAAAAATGTAAGACTGTGGGCAACCACCAACCCTGCTCAACAACATGATAAGATCACAATACTCTTGTTTCAGGTCCTCTGCTATGATCTGTTTCGGCAACTTCGTTCGAGAAGGCTTCGGAGTGCTCATCCAGTGAGTATTAATTGTATCCATGCATCGCTCAAAAGCAGAAGCATACATCCGCTCGCTTCGCTCACGGACTTGTAAATCATGTTTGCATGCCGCAGGGATCAGCTTCACCAATGGCGTAGAATTGGGGTGGCAAACACTTGGCCATCTGGTGTCGTGATCGACCGGTGTTCCTTCTTGTAGCAATTAGCACACTCCATTATCAGCTCCGAACACTGTATAGCTGGCGGAAAACCAGCAGCTGCATATAATCCACTGCGGACGATGTTGTGCGAAGTGACCGAAGCCCGATGACTTCCAATTCCAAACAGCCTATTCTTAAAGGTCTCCAGGTTGACAGAGCCCAAATTAGTGTCCGTCAACTTGCCCAGCTTTGAAATAAACTTTGACTCTGGCATGAATGTTTTGCTGAGCTTCTTGATCGTAGCCTGTCTGGAGGCACCATTGTCCTTTCCGGTTGTCCTCGCTTCAGCCATCTGCAACATAACAAACATTTCATCAGCAATTAGATTTAATAAAATAAGGCATGATAGGGGCTGCAGTCGAATTCTAGAAGCTGCAATATCTTTCGTGTTTGCAAACCTCAGCTTCTTCTCTTGAATAAATTCGAATTCCAACACTTAGAACAGATTTCTAAGTGAACCTTGATGACTTCACTCTACAACCAGCAATCAGCAAATTGAACTTCTTAACTTTGCACTTCAAACCAGCAATCAGCAATTTTAATTTCTATGTCTTTGTATCAGCAATCAGCAAATCCGTACTTTTGAGTTCTCAGCTATTCCTTTGCTTCACCCCAAGGCGTCCCACAGGCAACTTCAACTAAGCTCAACAAATCAGATTTCAGACTTCAGCCTTAATACTAGTAAAGGCCGTACCTCTTCTATTTCAGCAATGGCGTACCTTTCAGCTCTCAGCAAACTCAAGCTTCAGCAAAATACTTCTCAGTAACTCAAGGCGTACCTTCTTCAACTGCAATTTTGATCAACTCTCAAGTGCGCCTCTTCAGCAAGCTCAACTCCTCAGCAAAACTCGAACTTCTTCAAGCTCACTCAGACTTAGCAACATTCAGATTCTAACTTCTCAAGCAACAGTTCACTGCAATGCCTCACTCTCAGAGCAAATTCGCCTTCTCCAGTTGTGAAAATGAGTGAAGAACTTCTCCATTTTATAGCTAAAATTCGAATTCTAGAAGAAGTTAATTTTAGCCAGTGCCATTAAACTCCACTACTCCACTTCAAGAATTCGAATTTTCCCTCTCTGGTGCTTCTGACACTTGTCTCCAGTCGTCGGGAATATTATTCTTCTAGAAACTTGACTTTGACTGGCGCCTTTGAATTTGTTTCGAAAATTAAATTTAAATTCACCATTTTTGAATCCACCAGCCGGAGCTCTGTCACTTGAATTCGAAATTTTAACTTCATCATCTGCTCTGGAAAATTCACCTTCGAAGAATTTAAACAAACTTATCTAGGCAACTCCTTTCAGATTCATCATTCGAAGAAAATTCATCTTGAAAACTTATTTTATTCAAATTTGCCTTAGAAAATTTAAAATTTTCCCTTAGGAAAATTCATCATTCGAGCACTGATTAAATTCTTCACTGAAAAAGTGTCGGCGAAGCTCAGAAGACTTGGAAATCCATTCATCATCGCAAATGTTCAGTACCCAGAAGCAAATTTTCTTCAGAACGCCTCGATTCGATGGGTACCCAACGAACGGGTTCATTTAAATTTTCGAATTTTGAACCTTAGAAAAAATATCATTTCCATCATTTTAAACTCGTTCTTCGCCTGCGATCACTTTGTGTAGCTCTGACCTCTCGAAAAAAAATTGAAGAACTTGAATTATCATCGTCTCTGAATTCATCACTGGGAAAAGTTGTTCTTGCTTCGGAAAATTTATCACTCTGATCTTAAGGCGCATTTTCTAAGGGAAAATAATTTTGCCTTAGAAAATATTTAAATCATCTCTTGCATTTTGAGAACTTGCCTTAGAAAAATTTTATTGCCAGTGGAGAGGAATTTTTTTGATCAACTTCATTTAGAAATTTTACATTCATCAAGCACGCCTTGCACATTTTACCTGTATTTCACACTTGGAAAATATTTATTCAAAAGCCTAACGCCTTAGAAAATTTAAATCTCACGCCTTAGAAATTTTTTAACATTTTATCACTCTAGGCGCACAACACTTGACATCTTATTCTCAACGCCTTGGAATATATTTTAAAATCACCTTATAACTCCCTTCAAACATTGGCGCATACTTCACTTTATTCTTAACCCCTTCAAATATTTTCCACGCCTTATAACTCTCTTACTCTAGGCGCCTAGCACACTTGGGAAAATTTAAAAATCACGCCCAACACCTTGCCTTTACCACCCTTGGCGCATTCTTAGTGTAGAGGAGGATAACGTCCACCTTTCACCACTTCTCACCACGTTTTGGTAAACTTTCACCTTAATTACCACCTTTAATTACCTTTTACATTGAAACATGGGCGCATTTCCTTGTAGGAGGAGGATGAAACTTGCCACCACGCCTTGTGACCCTTCAACTTCCAATTTTTGTCTTGACATGCATGATTTGGGCGCATTTTACCCCCTAAGGAGGACGAGTTTGCAAGTTGGGCGCATTTTGCATGTGATGAAGGATAGAAACTTTGACTTTGTTGACCCTCTCCTTCCTTGGGCGCATTTTGATGTGTGTGAAGGATGAAACTTCTTTCAACGTTCTTGGGTGACTCTTCGCCTTCCATGTTTTGTCCTTACATGGCCCAGTTTGGGCGCATTTTAGCCTTGGAGAAGGATGAACAATCTTTGACCTTGTTGACTCTTTGCAAGTTGGGCGCATTTCCTCTTGTGTGAAGGATAAACATCAACCTTGGGCGCATTTTGATGCATGAGGCGGATTTCCCATACTTAGAAACTTTTTCAACTTTTTCCTCTTTCATCATGGGCGCATTTGGACCCCTGAGCAGGGTGAAATTTCGTTGACTTTCTTTGACTTTCCTGTCTTGGGCGCATTTTGCCCTGGGTGGTGGATGAACTCACACTTAGAAATTTTTCATGCCTCTAGCTGAGATGGGCGCATTCTGCTATGCCTGCTGGACGAGACTCCAGACTTAGACAAATTTTCATCATCCTCGCCAGCTTACGTGCCCTGCTATTTATAGTAAGCTCTCTGCGCCTCTGAAGCTCGGAATGGCCTGAAATTTTAAACATAGCATCCTCATGCCTTTATCAACCTGCCGGCACTGCAACTTTTAGTCACCCTGCTATTTATAGCCTGTTTTTGAAGGTGGCTTACTATAAATAGTAAGCTCTTGATTCTGATAGCTCCCAAACTCCGATCGACGTGAAATTTGAATGAGGCGATCCTCACCACGTGACTTGCTGGCTGACACTGACGCATGCCGCTGATTTACTATTTTTAGCACGTTTCCAATTTGACTTACTATAAATAGTAAGTTACTTTCGGTTGACTTGAAATTTCACCCGGCCGGATAGCGAAGAAGCGGCCCGTCGCGATGGTTTACATAGGGTTTTTGAAGATTTTG